>JAQIXP010004907.1:0-10987 GCA_034700285.1 Proteroiulus fuscus | reverse complement strand
AAAAATCAAACCCCGTCAATTTATGTTTAGCCATTATTGATTAATATGTACCGGTAATTAACATGGAGATTCCCATAAGAGCATGCATTTTCTAAGTGTGGACAGCCCCCTTAAACCATTATTTGTTAAAGTTACAGAAGTAAAGAGTAGTCGTAGGCGCATTTAGGGAGGGGGGGCCCTGGGGGCCCGGCCCCCCCCCCTTGAGATCTGAAATACATGGTAAAATTCCACCGGGCCCCCCATTGAGATCTAAAATACATTGTAAAATTCCACCGGGGGCCCCCCTTAACAGCAGGTCTAAATGCGCCTATGAGAGTAGCCAATATCCAACAAGGTGTCATCGCTAAAAATTACAAGTAGGGGCCTATAGTGAATGGTACCATTCCGTCCATTCGTTAGTCTACCTTTATAAAATTACCCGTGACATGGATTTTTATAACAATACAAGTAGCGAATGTCACAACATTCACTACTTTTCTTTTTGCATTCACTTTATTCAATAAGAAAACTAATCGATGTGCACATTCGCTACTTTACACTTTATTTCTTTTGCTTACCTGCAAACTTAATCAAAGTCAAACTAGCGCATGTGCATTTTTAGGCTTTTAGTTCTCAACTTACATAATTTATTTACTAATTTAATTATTTAACAAAAACTTAATATATTCACTACAAAATATATATTTTGTTTCATCAGTTCACCAAAATTTTACCCTTTTAACATTGTTTATTTTCAAATTATACCTTTTTCCCATAAAATTCGCTATTATCTCGAAAGCTCTTTTTGGCTCATTCGCTACTTTCGAGTTTTCAAGACTTGCAAATAACTAACTTTACTTAGCTAATTTGAACGAATGCACTACCACCAACAGCCTATCTTGAGCATTTACATTTAATGCATTTTTTGCTAATGCATATAAGCCTGATATTTATGCTACTTTTACCTGTAAGCAATCACTGATTGCATCAAATTATGTAATGTTCGCCTAATTCAAGGGGCAATTCATTAAATTTTCAAAAGTTGAGCATTATATTGTTTACTGGAATACTTTCGAAATTTAAACGATTGTTCGAATAACAGCTTAGTTGACATGTATATTTAATTTATTGTTGCAAATGCATCTATAGTTCGCATTTGCATCCAATTTTAATAATATTGTGAGCAATCACTGAGTGCATAAAAGCATTGACGGTTGCCTAACTTAGGGGGAAATTTTACAATTTTTTTGGAGTTAAAAATAAAATTAATATATATATTAGTGCCCAGTTTTATGAACCCTTGATCAGTTAGATTGAGAAATTGGGGGTCGTGCCATACATTGATAGAAAGTTCCTGACCCATAAATGTTTATTCACATCATTTTAAATCATGCAGCTTAAAACTTGCTCAATCTATACGAATGAGCACTGACTTAGTGAGGGACTGTGTCAGCTTTTCTAGAAGTATTAAGTGACCATGAAAGTCAAGTGATCTGTAAAATTAATATCACAAATGTCCTTTGTCCTTATATGTCTTTTTCGCTATGCCGTTTTTGTGCCCGGAGGTCTTTAATGTTCGCCTTCTTGTAAATATTATTTTGTTTTTTATTCTATTTAATTATGAAAAGGTTTAAAAATAAATTCATAATTTCCTGTGATTTACTGAAAGTTCTTATATCAGGAGGTTATGTCGTGAGTAGGTGTTTTACTTCGCTAATATATTAAAATATAATACTGTACATTTTTTTTTCATGAACTGACGTAAGTATCAAGGATTAGCCACTAGTTGATATTTCATCCATTTTTGGAAACTCGTAAACTATTTAGTTATGTTACCCGTGAATAAGAGCAATCCCTGATTGCATTAAAGTGTGTAACATTTGCCTACTTCGAGGGTATTTCATCAAATTTTCTAAAATTAAAAACACGTACAATGTATATTTACAATACTAATATGAACAAATATATCACGAACAGCAAAATTCTATCATTGATACTTAATGCCTTTTTGTAAATCCGTTTAAACTGTTTAAGGTACAATCTTTTCCTCGTGAGAGAGGGATCGAGAACAACATGTAACAATGCAACATTTGCCTAGCTCAGAGGCAATTTTAAATTTAGAGTGATGAAAAATAGAAAATTCCAAATATCAATCTTCAAATGATTTAATAGCTTTTTCTGCTGGTATTGGGAGAGAGAATTGGAAGAAATGCCGTCAGAATTGCATAAAACAAAAACAGAGGAATGAATCGCACGTATCACCCATAACGTCATCATTTTTCTTGAGAATTGAAGACGGAAATGTTTTCCCCTCATGCTTTGTCAACTATCTTCCTTCCGGTATCTGATATGGAGAGGGATCCAATGGTCTCCATGTTTAGTGATTCTAGAAGAAGTGGTCGTAACAGCAGTTTCAGTCTAAAGGGGAAAAATGCTGCTGTTACGGCCATAGATCACACGTGCATGATATCAAGGGATGTACAGAGAAGACATTTGATCCACAGGCAATGCAATTTAATGCAGTTTTTTCTCATTTCGTCATTGCAAAAAAAAGAAGAAGGGAAACACACGAGGGTCTCTGAGGTGCAACTGCATTGAGAGCCACAATAAATTCAGCTTCAGCCATGCAAGGATGATCCAATAAAATGTCTTTGGAGGTCACTTACTTTTTCTTATTGCACTTTTTGCTTATTGCCAGACTTCGTATATTGGGGACATTAAACGAATGCACGACCATTAGTTAGAAAACAATGTCAACCTTGCAAGAAATATATTTCATGCAGGGAAATCATATTTTAGTCCATGAATATGCTATGATTCAGTATTGGAATAATAAATAACCAGTAAGTTAAAGTGCCTTGCTAACTTGCCAACTAAATGTTGTAAGTTTAATACAACTAAGTTGCTAAATTTATAGCTGGCACTTAATAGAAAAATGAGCTAAATAGGAATCAATAGTTGAATTCAAATAATTCATTTTCAGTTTTTAAAAGAGTTTTTATCATGCTTTGGCAGAATCCGGAAAATTTGGTAAATAACACAAACTATTTCCTATTTTGTCGTCCGTTGAGTGGCAATTGGTTTATACAAATGCACAGAATTAAGAAAAACTGATTTAACGATTACAATAAAATTAGAATTTACGGATGATGCCTATGACAGAAAACCTTAATGAAAGTTCTGCATTATCATAAGTGCGTTATCACGATTTCTGCAGAAGCAGGTCCTGCTACAGAGCAACTTTTAAAAAGCTAACAAACATAACAGCATTTTTCTGAAAACATTTGTCACCAAAATTCTGAAAAAAAATTTTTATAGAAATTTGTCACCATAATTCTGAAATGAACTTTCTGTTAGAATTCGTTACAGTAATTCCTGTATTTTTTGCAGAAAATCGTCACTAAAATTCTGAAAAATGCACTTTCTGTAAAAATTCGTCACCATAATTCCTGTCTTTTCTGCAGGAATTTGTCACCTTAATTCTGAATGAAATGCACTTTCTGTAGAAATTCGTCACAGTAATTCCTGTATTTTCTGCAGAAATAGTATGTCATCTTAATTCTGAAATTACCTTTCTGTAGAAATTGGTCACATTACTTTTGAAATGTACGTTCTGTAGAACTTGGTAACTTTAATTCTGACATGCACTTTTTGTAGAAATTTAACACCTTAATTCAGAAATGCACGCTCTATAGAAATTGGTAACTTTAATTCTGAAATGCCCTTTCTGTAGAAATTTGTCACTTTAATTCTGAACTGCACTTTTTGTAAAAATTTGTCACCTTACTTCTGAAATAAAATTTCTGCTGTAGAAATTCAACACCTTAATTCTAAAATGCACTTCTGTATAAATTTGTCGCCTTAATTCCGGAATGTATACTTTTTGCAGAAATTCGTCACCTTAATTTATGTATTTCTATGTATAAATTCGTCAATTAGTGAATCTGTTTTTTTTAGGATCTTAGTAGGTTACATGCGATTCCATTTGTTATATCCACAGCACAACAATAGTTATGTAATTTTATATGGGGGCAAGACTGAACTTATATACTGAAACCAATACCGAATGCAAAAAACCAACATATCCAGTTATATATTGCAAATAAAATCTAATTTTTGGAAATTGCATTAGAACCCAAATGTGATTAAAGGGAAAGTCTCACTTTGTACAAAGTTACCGTTAAATGAAAGATGAGAAATGCACTTGTTGAGTGACCTAAGCTTACCATGAAAAAATTAGACGAAGGTAACAGACATTTTATCTTGATGAAATCGCTACCTAGTGTACACTATACTAAGATTCTTAGTAAATTTATGCAATATTAGAATTAACAAATGAAAATTGAATTTCGATTGACTTTTTTTCCAATATGGAGCTGCAAATGTTTTATATGCAAATTTTGAATTCTCACTAGTAATTTTCATTCCAATGCTATACTTTTTTCTCTGCTTTTTTTGTATTGCCCATTACTTTAAAAAGACTAGTCATGAAGTCTGGCTTTCCCTTTAAAAATGCTTTCAAAAAATTGTGAAAATATGTTTAAAGGAGAAAGATTTCCTATAATTATCTTGGGGGCAAATTCAAGTGCGTGCATATTGAATTTAATAAAGTCATTATAAGGATCATACCTTTTGAAGAAGAAAAGAAAATCTCCATAAAATAACTTAGTTAAAATAATATCATTATCCGGGCACCGTTTTGGATTTTTATTAAACATATTGTTTTGAAGCTATGCTTAAAAAATTATTATTATAAAAAAATTATTATACTGCAAATCGAATTTAACCTATTTATAAGATATTTACAATTTTGAAACATAATAAAAATAAATTCTGAAGTGATTCGAGCTGACGAAAGAAGATTATTTCATTCAATTGTCTACAAGCAATATTTGATTTACTGACACAATATGTCAGTATTTTTTAACCTTCCAAAGTTAATAAATAATTGCATTTTTTATAATAGGCTATATAAGGGGAAATGTTAAATATTTCCAATAACAGTAAAAATACAATAACGACGTTATCTTTGGAGCAGATATGATTCGTGGGCATTTTAAACCGCTTAAAACAAATGCTAGGTTAAAACCATAGTTTGATGATGAAAGCTACATTTTGTGGACGGTTGAACCAGTTGTAATAACAAGCCTATATAAAGTCAATGATGCATGATGCCAAATCTAATCTTGAAATGTGATCATTCAATGCAATTTTACGATGTGCTTTTATGGAATCTGGCCAAAATGCTGGCATCATATAGGAAAGATCATATCCAGAGAGCAGTTTTGGCACGGGATACATATACACACATTATTGGGAATGAAAGAAAGAAAATAAAAGAAAAAAATACAAAAATTTATGGAAAAGGAATAATCCAACATAGAGGGGGTGTCGCAAATGAAAATTATTACAACCACTCAAATGACAAATATCTAGTCTCAAAAACTCAATTGATGACTCGTCTGTGAACCACAATAAAAATGAAATTCATGAATATGTATTTCCATTTATGTATTTCTTTGTTAGCATACAATAGGAAAAAAGTCTGCTAGTATAAATGTATTGCAAATTTTATTCCTTTAGTATTTTTTTTTTTTTTAGAAAAAGAGCAGCAAATTAATTATTAATATCAGCATTGTGAAAGTTTCATTATGCAATAAAATATTACAACAATAAAACCTTTCTGCCAATAATAACTGCATGTATGATGAATAATGTATGGTTTTATTCCTAGAATCTTAAAGGATTTTTAGTAAATTGTAAAATTGACAATGTTTTCAATTCAGCTGTGTGGAAAACTATTTCATTAGGAATTAAAAGTAGACTTTTCCATCCGCACAATATTAGAAATTACTGTTTAGTTAAAAAATGGTATTCTAGAATAGTTATTAATGTGGTTAAAATTATTATACTATGTCACATGATACAGAATTACAACTTGCATGGATCGACATATTGTTGATTTAATGCAAGTGTTGCATAAACAGTTTTAGTTAAATTTAAAACTCAAATACAATTAATAAATGTATATATCGATGGCTTAATTCACAAGTAACGAATGAGCCAAAAGTTGCTTTTGAGATAATAGCGTTTTTATGGAAAAAATGTATTATTTGTAAACAAACAAAGTTAAAAGGGTTTAATTTGGTGAACAGATGTAACAAAATGCATATTTTGTAGGAAATGTGTTAATTTTTGTTAAATAATTAAATTACTAAATTAATAAAGTAATTTGAGAAATAAAACGCATAAAAATGTACATTCGCTAGTTTGACTTATTACCTTTGCAGAAAAGCTAAATGTATAAAGTTTAAAGTAGCGAATTTGCATATTCGTTACTTTGCCTTTGATTATGTTTGCAGGAAAGCGACATAAATAAAGTGTAAAGTAACGAATGTTAACCTTTTGCCAGTTTGCCTTTTGAATAAAGTGAATGCAAAAAAAAAGTAGCAAATGTTGTCAGATTCGCACCTTGTATTGATATAAAAATCTGTGCCAGGAGCAATTTAAAAAAAAAAATAAAACTAACGAATGGTATACCATTCACTGCTTGTAACTTAGGAATGATACCTTGCTGGATATTCGCTACTCTTCACTTCTGTAGCTTTAACAATTATGTTTACGTAATTTCTGTAACTGTAGGTGAATTAGGGGCAAATCCAGGATCACAATGGTTCACTTATCTCAATTTTGAAAAATTGGCTCATTCGCCACTTGTAAATCAAGCCATCGCTACACGTTCTGCATAAATTGGGCAAATTTGTATCTATGCCTGTGCTCTTTTGAAAGTAAAAATCACATTCATATTAATGATTTACGACACTACCAATTTACCAACCGATTTATTAAATTACTTTCTTTTCATTAAACATGAATACAAGTCCATCAATATTATGTTATGCATTTAAAAAACAAACTTCAGCATAAATTGTGGCTATGTGCAAAAATTTCAGGTATTAAAAGAAATTCTTTAATGTTTTAATCATTACTTAAACTCTATGTTGCCAAGCTAGTAAAAGGAATATAAGACGTGTGGAGCTGTAATCCTCGATTTCACCACAAAGGTATAAAATAAAAATCATGCGGAAAAGTAGGAAATCCTCAATGTTCAAAATTGCTGTATATAGAAATCGAAGAAATGCCAAACGACTACAAATGATTTTCCGCTTGGTTTGGGTTTCTACTAAATTTAGTGAATTCTCATGATGGTACCATTGGGCAAATGATGTTTTTTTTTCTAGGATCTATAGGGCCTACTAAAGTGCTTTGAAACGTAGTTAAAAAAAGCGAAATGCACATTCCAGGAAGCATATAAGATTCTTTTCTAACTCAGTTGGAAATTGTGTAGGGTAATTTACAACTGCCTTTGATTACCAACCCCAATGCATAATATAATGCTGATGTCAAATACTTTTCCACATTAAATTGCTTTTCTCTATTTTGCAGCCCGATAGTCGTTAGAGAATAAACCATATAACAACGGAAAATGCCATCTTCAATTACTCTTTGCTTTATACAGGATAAAAGTAGACGATTCATTCCCAAGCAATTACAAAATCATTTCACTTTCTTGGTTGCTTTTACGATTTAAATTGAGGGAAAGGAACGATTTGAGTATATAAAAAGGAAATGGTAAGCTAATATCTCAAACACAATACAAAGTAGAACAACTTATCTAAGAAAACAGCAAGTAATTTAAGTCCATGAAATGCTGATCTCGCGCTATTTTCTCTTACAAAACCTATTTTGTTAGTTCAAGGTATTTTAATTTTTAACCTGCTCTTATAACAATAGTTTTCCAAAATGTCTTTTCTTCTAAAAATAGTTCTAAATTGTTAGAATGATGTTTAAGTCACTACTGTATGACGTGGTAGTATCCTCCTGATTGTGGGATAATCCCCCTACCAAATGGCATCATAATACGGCAGGGGCGGATTGGGTCACCCGGATACCCAGAAATTTCCGGGTGGGCCCCTACTCCATAGAACTTGGTCGCAGATCGCTCTCCAGGATTGGGAGGTGTGTTACTATTGGGGGCCCATCATAGTCAGGGCAGCTGCACGTAGAAATCCATTTGGGGGAGAGGGCCATCCAAAAGAATTTTTCAAAATTTAAGCCTGAGGTAATCAAGAATTTGAAGGATTTTGAATATCATTTCAAAAAATTACACAAAATGGCGCCACAAAATGCTTTTTTGCTCGAAAACACTCATAAATGGGATAAAATCGTCAAAAGTGCCTATTTTGACATTTTAGCAAGTATGAATCTAAAAATTTCAGGAGGGGGAATAGAGCCTGGGCCCTTTCCCCTGTGTGCAGCTCTGTGTCAGGGGCCTAAAACTTCAATCCGATGCTAATTCAAATTAATTAATTTATGGCATTTTAGTTGAAAAACTAAGATATCACAGAAATGACTTCAACTTCATTTAAAATAATTTTAAAAAACTTTAATAAATGTTTCAATTAATTAATATGAAGTTATTTATTATTGTTGCAATTAATACAAATTTAAAGTTGTTTATTTATTCAATTTTTGCATTTTGGACACATTGTTGTCATGGTGAAACTAATGTAGAAGAATCTCATAAGTGATGACAAGTTTCTCGCCTCACTACCAGGGGATGTTGTTTTCAAGTAAAAAAAAACCAATGTGCTGAACCCTGAACCCCCATTTCCATGATGGCACTGAATACATGGGCCCCTTAAGCTCATTTCCGTGTGGGTCCCCGATTCCTCAATCCGCCCCTGTAATACGGTAATTGTATATATATAGGGTACTGAGTTGAATTAAATAGAACTAATAAAAAGTTTTAAAATTGTTTTTGAGAAGAATTTTGTAAAATTTATTGCATAAAGAAAAGTTTAACAACTTAATAAATATATAAAAAAGCTCTTCAAAATTAATTTTTTATTTGTTTTTATTTTTTCTAATTATTTCTAAATTATAATGGCCATAATTTCAATTCAAAGACTATGTGCGTATGTAACTGGTCACCCAAAGTGCATACTAATGAATTTTAAAACACACTAATCTAATCTTTCACTAATCACACTCTGAATCTTTATCTTCATTTTTAAAAATAACTTGTTTCAAGAAGAAAGTTTCCTATATAAGTAGGATAAATTTGAAGAAAATGTTAGGAGTCCTTGTTATAGTCAGGTACCATTATACAATATATATATTCACATTTTTAATTTCCGGATATTATGATTTATTCGGTGACATGATTTTTTTATTTGTGACATCAACAAGTAAGTAAACTGGAATGAACTAGCTATTTTGGCGATGATTTCTGAAAATTGGAGTCCCATAACCAGAAAAAAATAAAAAAAAATATTTCTAAGATAAATTGTTTATTTTTTCCTTGATTTCTATTAGTGGAAAATTGCAGAAAATTTTCCATATAGTTTTACTCTTGGAACGGGACTTGTTACAGATCGATTTTGTATACCTGGACCCTATTTCATCAAGACTCTATAATCTAAAATCCTGAATTTCAATCCAGAATCCAAAAAACAAATATTTTCATGGAACAAAACCAAGAAAAATGGCTCCATGAAACATTCCCAATCCTGAAAATCCTAACCACTTCCATGAAAGATTCTGGATTTTGGATTAGGGATTGTACTATGTAACCAAATTTCTGGGATTCTGAATTGAGATTGAAGATTTTAGATTCTAGAGTCTTGATGAAATAGGGCCCAGGGGTGCTTAAAATAAACTGAGCTTAATTTTTAAGATAGAAACTTGTGTTTTGGTATGCACCTTTACATTTTGGTCCCCTTGAAGGAAATATACTTGTTTTGTGTCCACTTTAAACCTGTACCCAAATTTGGGTACCTATAATACCTAACATTCTGGCATTTTTCATCTTCAGTGGTCAAAATGAGAAACTTTCCTATGCTCACCCCAATTTTTTATTGATTTAGTGGATAAAACAACAATTTAGCTACAATTTTATGTAAATATCACATTTTCAGCAAAATGGGACTAATGCGGTTTTTGATCTCAGCTCTTCAATTAATCTATGTAAGCACAGTTAATGACGATGACTGGTTTCTGTTCAGTCCATGCTAACTTTGAATGCGAAACAAGAAAGGATTGATATTTGGGCAGAATAAAGCATTTATGAACTTTTTTTTGTGAACTAATATAATTTATGTACTTTTCGCTGCGTGGATTCTCCCATTATAAATTCATACAACTGAAAAATAGGGCCAGATTGATCACACAAATGGGAAGCTCTATTAAACCCAATTTGCATTTTTAACCAAGTTTTGTTTGCTTTCATCGTCCAACAAATCAGTGCGGATCAGCTCTTCAGTCGGGATGAAAAGTGCTGCAACTGTATTTTTTTTTGCTTTAAGTAAGAGTGACATGGATAGACCTCCAGATACATATTCATGAATCCACACAGTTGAAGATAAAAATGTAAGCAAAAACAGATGGCAAAAGCATTAAAAAAATACTCGGGTTTGCATGTACAAAATGGGACCCAAATACAAAAAAGGGATAAGATGGGGGATAAATAAATTTCTAATCTGTAAGGCACGTGACCCCCTGAGGATTTGGCAAGATCACATCACACACACACACCGTATTTAATAATGCATGACATTTAACTGCCTGGCACATTTTCAATATTTAAACGAGTGCTTAGTCAAGGTATAATACTGCCACGATTTGATAATTCACGAATCCAACTTTGATATGGCAATAAAAAAACTATGCTGCATGGGATTGTCCAAATATTACGTAACACCGAAGGGAGTGAGGGATTCCTAAGTTTTTTTAGTTAATTAAAGGGAGGGGATTCCTGTAATTTTGAATTCAAAATAATTGATAGTTAATTATTTTTAATTTTTCACTAATTCCCAGGAAAAAAATTCTGCAGAAAATTCGATGTCTTCTGTAGTCTAAAACTGCAGAACATCTGTAGTTTAAATCTCATTTCTGAAGTTTTATGGAACAAAAGTCTACATAATTTGTGCAGTTTTTATGTAGAAAA
>JAQIXP010004906.1:0-10987 GCA_034700285.1 Proteroiulus fuscus | reverse complement strand
ATTTTGTAGTAAATTAAATAAGCTTTCCAAAAAATCAAACCCCATCGTTATCCGCTCAGCCAATATTGAGATCTGTTCAATTTTGTGAAAAATTTCACGTCTATGTAAAATAGCATAGGAAAACGGAAAAGTCAACTTTGAAAATCGATAACTTCATTCAGAATGCATGTGACGTCATAATTATGCATCCGTTTTTAGTAAAATTAATAATCTTTAATAAAAATCAAACACCATCGTTGAACTTTAACCCGTTCTTGAGTTAGAACAGTTTGAAGAAAACGAATTTATCATTGAAATCCCCATAGGCCCACGCTGTTGAGAGTGTGGACAGCCCCCTTAAAATAATGGATACATCTTTTAAAATGCTATTTTCCACTAAATCAATCTTTCTAAAAATATATTTATTTAATGGTAAGCTAAATTAAAATTTAAAGGGACAGTCTCACTGTCCATATTGTAGCACCAGATTTAAATTCTTTTCATGGTGTGTTATGCATTATTTGCATGTTTACATTTGCTTTTTGACATTCTTGTTATTGCTGAATTTAAAAAGCAAATTATTTAAATGTAAAGCTAGTAATATAATTGAGAATTTCCCTCCTTCGTTACATCTATTAAAACCTGCATATTATGATACTTTATGAATTTGAATAAATGAAAGAAAAATGACCAATGAATGAATTTGTGAAAAATAAAATTTCTGTAGAATTCCATGAATTTTCTTGACCAAAAAGCAGCTTTTCATGGCTTCCCTGACAATGAAAAAGTTTCCATTGACCTAATCCCTTTTCACTGACTTTCCATTACAAAAAAAGTTTTCCCTGACATCCCCTGAAACATAAAAAGTTTCCCCTGGCATTTTCTGCAAAAAGTGTTTTCCCTGACTTTCCCAATAGCATAATACCTTTTCCTAAACAATCCCTTACTTACTGATTAATATATAAAACGAAATTTGTTATAATTTGTAGACTTATTTTCAAATAAAGCTACAAGTAAACTTGTAAATGTTTTCTTATTTTGAAATATCCATTTTAATATTCGGGAATACTTTATGTATTAGTTTAAAATAATAAGCAAATATCAGTTTATAAGCATTTTCAATTGCAGATAAACTTGTATTTGTAAATAAATTAATTTTTATGCTAATTTCTATAAAAAGTTAGACAAATCTACAATAACAAAGTTGGAATGCATTCTGCCTAACTGCCTTAGCTCCAAAATTAGCCCCCCAGGCCAGTGCGGGACTACAGGGAGTCCCCCCAGGGTCAGACTACTTCAGGCAGGGAGGGATAAGGCCCCCCCCCAATCCCCTCTCGCTTAAAACTTAAAGGGACAGTACCACCTTACCTCAAGCATTTTTTGCAATAAAGAGGAGAATAAAACAAGAAGAGCTTAAAAATTGAAATTTAATATATAATTTCCATGAAATAGTTATTAATTTTGGACAAAATTCTCGAGGGTTGATAGTCGCCATATTAGAAGTCATTTTGTCAATCCCACTAGTAATAAACTTGATGGTGTACAATATTTTAGTAAACAAGAATGCGCATAACTATCCCATAGCGATAAAGTGAAGCCAACTTGAACTCCCCTTTGCACACAGCGCCATTCTGCCTGGGTGGGGGACTATTATAAAAATCGCGCTTATCCTCTTTTTTGGATTTCTGAATTACGGTAGGTGAACTGCAATTATTAATAAGACTGCCCTTCTTTATTATTAAGAATCTCAGTTTTAAGATTCATTTGTCACAAAGTGGACTGTCACATTCAGATTTTTTCAGATCTGTTCAGAATTCTAAATGGTTGAATACAACTATTTATATAAAGGTTGAGTCTATTACTGTCCATCAAAATGAATGCATTTTCTCACATTTACAGAGTGTTTAATGTGCTGTCCAATTATGTAATTGTTCATTTTAGGAGTTATAAATTTGGCCATGAAAAATCATATAAAAGATCATTTTGAAACACCCGGATAGGCTCACAAATTGCACAAAATCATAAAAGATTATGAATTTATTAAAATTTCAAATGCCTGCCAAACTGTCAAATTTTCCATAATTGTTAATTTCCCAAAATCATATGACATCACTATTATTTTCTCAGGTATAAATTCTGAACCAAAAATCAGGAAAATTATCAAAAGCTTCCGAGTTAAACTCAGTGAAGTTGCTAAACATTCAGACTCAGAAAATATTCACAAAATTTCAAAAATGAAATTATTTTTGGTTATTTGCATTGTGACTTTGGTTATTGCAGTTAAATCAGAAGTAAGTATTATTAAATTTAATATTTCCAATCAAAATGTAATCAATATTTAACATATTTTGGGATAATTTTTAATATTTAACAATTTACAGAATCCTGAATGTAGCCAAGAGCTCGCTGATGCTGTAAATATCATTTGAATTCGATGCATAATTATATAAATCTGCAATATTTGTAATATTTTTTCATAAAATATTTTTATCAAAAAATATAGGCAAAGGCAATTTTGGACGATTGCGAGCCTACTAGTGTCTCTCCAAACAATATCACTAGCATAATGGTAAGAAATTTAAACATTTGGGCATAAAATTACTTGCAAAAATTATTTTCAAAATTCTATAATATCTTTAAATTTATATTTGCAGGTATTTACTGACTGCATGATGGATGGGCTTATAGTAAATATCACTATTTTATTACTAATACAGGCTGAATCTTTGTACTTACTCAAACTTATGCTAACAATTTTTTAATGCATTATTAAAATAATTTAGAACAACGGTGGATTTTCAGCCGTATTGGATATTTGTACTGGAGACAATGTAAGATATTTGAAATTATTTTTTTTTTAATTGAAAAATACAAATGCAAACCCTAATTTTTTTGTTGACAGTCTTTAGATAGATTTCAATGTTGCGTAGATGTATTTGACAAGGTAATTTCAGCACTTCTAGAAGAATTATTTTGGCAATATATCACAGAGCAAATGTCAAGTTTTTAAACTGATAAGTACTTCCAGTCCAGAACTCTGGGTTCGATTCCCAATTCAGCCTATTTTATTTTAAATAATTTAGTTGATTAAATTAATAAATCTTATATTTTTCTGCAAATTTATTATTGATAATTAATTTATATTTTACATCGTTGTCCTGATGTGGCCTCACCAGAAGTCTAGAAAGTTTACTCCACTGACGTCTCCAAGAAAATATTATTTTGAAGAAAATTTGAAATTGAATTCTGATGTAAAATAAAATATAAAGTCAAACTGCTTTTGAGTCTTATACAAGCATAATTTTAAATAATTAATCATGCTAGCTAAATTTAAAAAGAGAAAGTCTTCTTAAAACAAGTTTTTTTTTTCAAAATAAAACAAATAATCTTTGTGAAAAGCATAGAAATTCATATTTCCTGCAAAGCTGCCATAATTCAGAAATCATAACTTTTCTAAAACATAAGGATGGCGCCATTTTAAAATATTATTAGAAAAACGATGGCGCCATCTAGTAGTTACTTTTGTAAATTAGACCACTGACTGCGTTCAAATATAACTAAGATGGATGACAAAATATAATTGTAATAATCAGCTAAATCAAAAGGTGGCACCAATTATTTCTTTTTAAATAATGGCTACTTATTGTGAAAATAATGGCTACTTATTGTGAAAATAATGGATACTTATTGTAAAACTAATAGATACTTATTGTGAAAATTATGGATACTTATTACAAAAACCATTTTCCACCAAATAAACTTTCAAAAAATATGTTTATTTAGTGGTAAGCCCAATTAAAATTTAAAGGGACAGTCCCACTTTGTGACAAATGAATCTTAAAATTAAGATTATTATTAATAAAGAAGGAGTCTTATTAATAATTGCAGTTCACCTATGCGTAATTCAGAAATCCCAATGTTTCCAAAAAAGAGGATAGTGCGCCATTTTTATAATAGTCCCCCACCCAGGCAGAATGGCGCTGCTTGCAAAGGGGGGGGGGGGGTTCAACTTGGCTTCACTTTATCACTATGAAATAGTTATGCGCATTCTCTGTTATGCAAAAACTTGTACACCATCAAGCTTATTACTAGAGGGATTGACAAAAATGACTTCCAACATGGCTACTATCAACCATCGAGATTTTTGTCCAAAATTAATAAATATTGGATGGAAATTTTATATTAAATTTCAATTTCTACACTTTTCTTGTTTTTTTGCCCTCTTTCTTGCAAAAAATACTTGAGGTAAGGTGGGACTGTCCCTTTAAATGTCTTTGCCTTTCTTCCTTTTTTCTCTTGTTTTTTTCTATAATCAAGTTTGTTTACATCGAGGTGGGACTTTCCGGTAATTTTACATCCGAAATTGATATCTCATCATTTTTTTCTCAAAATACACAAAAGCAAATTCATTAGAGCGATTGTGTCATAACACATAACAAAATTTGCACAGCTTTTCCATTATTTATTGTGTAAATCAACTATAGTTCTGTAACATTTACAATAATGTGTCATGCCAGCTCATATATGATAATATAACAGTTGCTCACGTTAGTAACGCTCATTACAATGTAATATACAGATTTCGAACGTCATAACTGTCACCAGTTCCAGGCAGATGTCATTGAACAAATACAGTTATAATAATTGAATGATAATTAGCACCGGTGCCATTTTTTTAGTAAGAAAATGATGGATTAATAAGAAGCAATTAAGTCTATTAAAATAAGAAATGCATTCTTAATTATATCCATTAATGTATCTTTCCTCATCAATTACCATTATAGCAACAATAAAACGAAAAAAATAAGACATGGATTTAGTGCTAAACATAGAATAATGCAACAAGGGTTATTATTTTAGTAGTTATTTTTATGCATATTCATGTATGTCAGTATTTTATTTGTTAATTTGTATACTTTCATGCAAATTATAGTTTGCTTTGAAAAAAAGAGAGAGAAAAAAATAATACATCCTGTTGTTATTACAAATAATTTTAGCCATTTGTAAAAAATGATGCAAGTCAATAACACTTTACAAAATGAATTAGCTTGGAACATGTTGAATACTAGCGCTACCTCGTGGCTCAATTTACAAACATTTTTTGTTGGCACTGTACCATTGGAGCTCTATGGGAATTTGGATTTCTTGGCATTTTCCAACAAGACTTATTTTATAGCATTTGGCCTGCCAACAAAATTTGCTTCATAGAGTTGCCAATGCACTATTAGTGGCGCCACCAAAATGTGGATTTGGTTTATTCTTTAAGTTTATCCCTATACAGATGAATTCTGACAAATTAATTTTTTTAATAAAACAAGAACCTATAGTTTGTTCGAGGAAATGTCAGGATAGTTCCATAGTCGATTATGGTAATAAACATTTCCCAGTTTAACCTGAACCCTGTAACCCCCAAGAGCTTAAAGGGACAGTCCCACTTCGAAACAAGTTGATTTTAGGAATAAGAGCATTAAAAATTAGGATGGCCCTGAAAATTGCAATTAGATTTGAGCCTACCGAACATTAGATAAAATGTCCTGAATACGAGGATTTGGATGGTAATGGAAAGCCCAAATAGGCACCATTTTACTGACTGCGTGTAACGCCCTCTACTGGATAAAAGGCATAGCTCTCATGGAACACATGTCCTAGAGGGCGCCACCAAATGTCACTGCTTGCTGAAAGCTAAGGCAAAATGGCACCAGGCTACCAGGTATTTTGCAAATGTCGTAATTTCTGCAATATGGAAGTTTTGCTGCAATTATTATTGCCACTACCATTAATATCTAGTAAATATGCACAACTTAAAATATTACTTGCAACAAAGTGGTACTTTCCCTTTAAACAAAAGTTAAAGGAGAAAAACAACTTTTAAAATACATTTTCCTAAATTAAATTTATTTTTACTCTATTTGAAGAAAGCTGAAAATCATCTATAAACTATTACTGTTTAACTATAATGTTTCCTTAACCATAATCCTGGCCCAAAATTTACCAAATCAACACATTTTCTTTGATTTTTGTAAATGGATCCCATATATGACCAAATTATTAGTTGACTTTCAATGAGTTAAAAGGTTATTACTGATCAAGCGTCATTGTACTTGTATTTTGCAGTTAATCAAACAAATCATAAGCTTCATAAGTTATTTGGAAAATAATGAAAAACAATAACTGAAAAGAGCAAAGAAATTAAAATTTACATCCAACTTACTATAATTCAGAAAATCATGTATTTTCTAAAACACATGGATGCCGCCATTTTAAAATAGTATTCGAAAAATGATGGCCCCATCTAGTAGTTACTTTTGTAAACTAGACCACTGATCACATTCATGAATAGCTTCAATTTTTCTTTATGGAAAAGTTAAGTATTTTAGCTTTCTAAGATGGCTGACAAACTCTACTTTTAGTAATCAGCTCAATAAATTTATGTAAAAATTATGTATTCTTTCTGTTAAAAACATTTTCTACCTAATCAATCTCTTTAAAAAAAAATATCTTTCTTGTATGCTAAATATAATTAAAATTTTCATTTCAATGCCCTTCTAAATTGTAATCCTTTTTTTTTCTGAATAACATATAACAAAGTGAAACTTTCCCTTTAAAAACTGTATTAGTAATGTCAATGGCATAGCATTTTAAAAAAAATTAACCATGATTTCAATAAAAAATACTTGTTTAAAAAAAGAAAAAAAAAATCATGATTTTTATCCACACGCAAATCTGGTGTATTCTGGTTGTCAAAATTTGGTATGGAAATGCAATGTAGCTATGCCTTGACCTTAAAAAGTGCATTGATTCTAGCCATGAAGCCAATCACCATTTCCCAAAAAGCAGGTTTTACCCCTTTGACAAAAGTAAACAAAACATAAATTCAAATTCTATAAATCAGTCCTTGTTTCAGACAATACACAGCGACAATAACGAAACAAATAATAAGCACTGACAAACACATTTTCATAAAGGAAATCAAATGTAAATATGATTTACGATTTAATTTGGGTTTTTGCACTACTAATAACTTTCTAATTAATGCAAATGATATGATGGTTTGGGCCTGTTATAATGTCAGTAAACTTTATAGCTTTCATAGAAACATAAATTGGACAGGGGGTTGTCCATAAATTACATATCAATCTAAAAACTCATTCACTTTAAAGGAATAATCTTCTTAAAGGGAAAGTCCCACTTGTAACAATTTAAGTTGTTCACACTTACTAGATATGAATGTTTGTGACAATAATAATTGCAACAGAGTTTCCATATTGAAGAAATGACAATGTTTGTTAAATACATGTTAGGCGCCATTTTACCATAGATTTCAGCAGACCCTGACATTTGGTGGCGCCCTCTGGGGCATGAATGTCTACGTGTTTCATGAGATCTGATGCCTTTTATCCAGTAGAGGGCACTATATGCTATCAGTAAAATGGTGCCTATTTGGGCTTCATATTTTCATCCAAATCCATGTATTCAAGACATATTATTTAATGATCCAATTGGAATTTTAATAAATTTTATAATTTTAGATGCTCCTTCCTACAATCTACTTCTTTCATAGTGGGACTTTCCCTATAAATGACCCTCAAGTATAATATAGTGCTGACATTTTTTGTGAAACACTCGATATTTAAATCCCCAAAACCCATAAAGAAAAAAATTGCTGCAGTTGATTGTTTTCTAGTTTGCAATTTTTACCTGCAGTAAAATTGCAGTAAAATTACTATTGAAATATTATATTCTAACAGTTTTATGAAACATACTGTAGTAAAACTGCATTCCAGAAAAAAAAATTTGCTTATTCTTTTCTCATTTCTTGGAATGTAATTTCACTGCAGTTGTTTCATAAAACTGTAAGAATCCAGCAGTTGGACTGCAATTTTACTGCAGTTGACAAGGTTATTTCTGCAATCTGGTTTGTAATTCACAGTCACTGCAATAGTACTGCAGTCTTTTTCACTGGATCATCACCATACTTCCAGTGAAAAAATTACTGCAGTTGACATACTGCTTTCTAGCTTGCAATTCTAACCAGCAGTAAAATTGCAATAAAATTACTACCGAAATATTAGATTCTAACAGTTTTATGAAGCACACTGCAGTAAAACTTAGAATCCAACAGTTTGACTGTTGACAGTAGGCTTACTGCATTCTGCAGAAAAGCTGCCATATAGATTATAATTCACTTCAATATTACTGCAGCACTTTTTTAACTGAATCTTTACCATGCTGGGTAAAATATTTCATTTTTTTTCTTGGAAAAAAACCGTAAAGATTAATGCCAATTAATTAAAATTCAACTTTATAATTAAATTATAGAAATTTTGTTTTTAAGCCAAGATAATTTATGGACAGCCCTTACATTAGGCATGGATGTGAGGTGAGTTAAGGGTGGGTAGGGGAAAAGGGGGCTAATAGTGCAGTAGAATGTAGAAACCGGGGAAATATTTCAAAGCAGAGGATGAATTAATTATGACTCATTTTGTGCAGAAAAATTTGCAAGATTTCACAAATGCTCTTCTCCAATAATTATTATTGCAATGACATTATACCAGACGATATTATACAAAAAAATGTGTCATTCCACTTTGTAAACACGATTTCGTGTTACTCATGTGAATCAGCAGTACCACGTGACCAGTTATCAGAATGGTATATATTGGCAGGTAACCAGAGGCAAAGGCATACTCCAACTCCAGGTTTACAACAAGTATACTTTATTCCTCAAGAATTCCTGCAAGTTTACACAATGAAGGTTCTTCTTTCAGCCGCTATTGGGATTTTGGCACTGGCCGTGCTAGTCAATTCACAATCCTCTGACAAGGTTAGTATTAGTTAATATTAATAATATTATCCATTCATATACATTTGGAAATATATTTCTAGAATAGAATATGCCATATCATAAAACTATAACTATGATTTGCATATTCTATTTTTAAATATATTCTAGAATATATAAATTTTAATCTATCAAATTTTTACTTCCAAAAGAAAATTTATCGAACTATTTTATTTATTTATGCACATTTAGGGGAATTTTTAGGAAAATTTATTTAACAGTCGTGGGGGGTTGTTTCACGGGGATGGGGAGGGGGGGGGAGAAGGGGGAACAAACCCCCTAAAAACCTTACCCCAAAAAATGACTGGATTTGCAACTGATTATTAAACATAATATTTGCTTATTAATTTGCAATTAATAGTGTTACTTTCCTACCAATAAAAATACCAGTATTTCAATGCATGTACCAGTAAAACCAATAATGTAGAAAATGGTAATGTGAATCCAAAATTACATAGAAATCTACCCCTGCTGGGGGTCTGACCCCCCTTAGGTCCCCCACTCCTCTTATGTATATCCTAGTTATGCCAGTGATTGGTACCATACTGTTAGCTGTATGTTATTTTGCAAAATATAGTATAATGGAACAGCATATATTGATATAATGGTAGTGTAATGGCACAATCATACTGGAATATTGGGATCAGCATTACCAATACCGATATAAGCATGCACCAGTAAAACCAACATTCTTTGTATTGGAAAATTCATTGGTTTATGCCCAGTTAATATTACCCAAATTGACAAGAATTATTGGAGTCATTGGTATTACGTCATTTCAAGAATATTAAAGGGACAGTCCCACCTAACATTAATGCATTTTTAACAAGAAAGAGGGGAAGAAAGCAAAAAGAGGGTATAAATTGAAATTTAATATATAATTACTATTCAATAGTTATTTATTTTGAAACATTCCAAATGTGGACTAAAATCTCGATGGTTTATAGTAGCCATGTTGGAAGTTATTTTGTCAATCCCTCTAGTAATAAACTTGATGGTATACAAGTTTTTTGAGTAACAGAGAATGTGCATAACTATTCCTCAACGTTAAAGTGAAGCCAACTTGACTCCCCCTGGCAAGCAGCGCCATTCTGCCTGGGTGGGGGCCTATTATAAAAAGTGTGCCTATCATCTTGATTTCTGAATTACAGAAGGTGAACTGCAATTATTAATAAAACTGCCCTTCTTTATTATTTATAATTTTAAGATTCATTTTTCACAAAGTGGGACTGTCCCTTTAAGCAAAGTTTAAAGAAAAGTGTATTTTCTTTTTAGCCTGCTAATGCAACATGCCCTCCAGAAATCGAGGAAGCTGTAAGTACACACACATCAAAGTTCTCTAAAATATATTCATAATTTCCAGTCAATTTTTAATATTTTGTAAAAAAAAAATGCATAATATTTGAATAAAGGGCAAAGAAGTGTATAATACATGTATTCCACGATTACCTGCTGGAAGTACACCCCCAAAACCCGCAGAAGGTCAAGACCGTGGACAAGAACTTCGTGCATGCATCATAGGAAAATTTGAGGTAAGAATTTCTGTGAAAATTTCAATTCTGAATCAAGAAATGTTCTGTAAATATAAACAAACAACGAATTCATGCAAAATCCCACATCAAATTTAATGAATACATTTTTAAATGCATATCTTAATATATTTTATGATGCATCTGAGAATGCCTTATAACTGCCTCTCATTGTTTTATATAGAAATGCATTTTACAATGTATTTAAAAATGCAATTTTGAAACATGTGAGAGCTATGAAATCAAATGATTTCACAAATATATACTAAAATATATTTGTAAAACATACTGAAAAATTTAATTTTAAATATCATTTGTAACATTATTAGATGCTTTTTTCAAAATAATTACATTTGCCAGTGGGACTGTTTTTGAATAAAAACCAATACATTTTTTATGCATATTTTATCTTTCAAAATATATATTTAAAATAAGATCCAAAATTTAATAATATATCTTAACAATATTCAGGCTGATCCAAATCTCTCTCAATTTGCAACTGCCTGTCCAGTGACTGCCGGCGTAAGTAAAATTTGGCAATTTTTTTGCAAATTTGGCAATTTTTTTGCAAATTTGGCAAAAAATTTTTAATATTATATAAATTTAATTTATACATTTTCAGCAGGATGATCGTGCA
>JAQIXP010004905.1:0-10988 GCA_034700285.1 Proteroiulus fuscus | reverse complement strand
CCGACCTTGGGAATTGAACCCAGGTCTCCCAATTGCGAGGCGGGAATGTTACCACTCGACCACACTGGCTTGGTTCTATGGATCTATGGATTACTTTAAGTTTTAATAAAAAAAAAACACGAAGTATAATTAAACAGGCAAATATCTGTCATCAGCAACACATATTAAACAAAACAATTAATACTACTGGACAAGAACAGCCTTTTTTGAGAGTTAAGGGCACCTTTCTTTTGGGTCGACTGTCAATTGGTACTGTTTTAGCCAAGAATGGCAGTAGTATACTAGCTTTTTGTGCACGACAATCTATATTTATATAGGAGCTTCTCCTGACTGACTAACTGACTGACTGGCTCATATTTTCCCAAGGGGCAGACACAGGATTTTACTAAGGGGATGGGGGTATTCACATATACCAGCTTTGGGGAGGGCAATTTTCTCAGGATATTAAGTGGCCATTTTTGCTGGCTAAGGAAAGGGGGGAGGGGAAGCAATTAAACATCAGTCCCCCATATACGCCCATGATTTGCCTGCCAAAACTGCTAGCCCTAAAAACTTGCGATTTCATACAGATATTCCTCTTAGGTCTTTGGGATAAAATATGAAGGAATTTTTGATATTCTACTCCTAAATGTTCTACAGATATCAATACCTATACTTTAAACTACTAACCCTGTAATGAAACTGAGAAAAATAATCATGTAAATGTCCTTCTACTGGTGATGATTTGAGCTTGGATTGTGGTGTATTTTGTCACTCTAATTTAGAACGTTTTCGTTACACATCTTAGCTCAATCCTTAATTAATCCTTTAATTATGTAGGCAATCACATAGGATTGTAGGATGTAGGGATTTTTTCTAAATTCATCTTATAGAGTGATCTATATGGGACATAAAGGGATCTACATTATATACACATGCACCTATATAGCACAAATTGAAAATCTTTGAAACAGGATGTTTAGGCATTTTATTCCTTTAATGATGTTTTCAAAGGAAGAAATTTTTACACTATCCACTGGTATCCACTGGATAAATTTTGGAACTTTAAAATCATTTTCTAAAATCATGATTATTTGCTCAAGATCATAAACATAATCACCATGCTGTACTTATATTGTTCAGGGTGTCTTTCACACTCTTCGGCAACTCTGCGATAAAAATATTCTGAGGCTGATTTCTTCTCATCTTCCCCCAAACCTTGAAGCATCTTTACTAGAGCAGTGTTTGCCCAATTCCTTAAAGAACAAAGGAATAATATATGTTACTTAATTTCTTTAAAGGCTTGTTCCTAATGGACATTAAACTCAGGCACTATTTCACTCTTTAAATAAATTAGAAAGTCAAAATAATTCCTGCTATTAAAAAACTGAATTCAGGAGCCATGCAGATTTAATTCAAACTTGTCTTTTCTTTTGTATTTTCAGAATTAAACTTTTAATTTTTTTTTTAAATTGACACTTTTGCATGTAAAAGGCACAAGCAGCATGCAACAACTGCACATGCAAACATGCATGATAATTACCAGATCAAAATTCTATGGGAATTTCAGTTGAAAACAAATCGTATATTTAATTGGACCATATTAATTAAATTTCAGGTAAGTCAATTACTCCTTTTACTAAAATTAAAATGAACTCATTAACAATATAAACTAACCAAAACATTAATGAACTATATCCTTTCTATTGATAACATAATAGTTCTTGAAAGACATGCATAAAATTGGAAAAGATGAAAATAATGAAGATGTATGGAATTAAAAAATTAAAAAAAAATAAGTAAGACATACTTGCAATAAGCAGCCATAGCAAACCCAAATTGTCTCCAGTCCACTTTGCCTTGAATGGTGATGTTATCCTGAGAATTCATGACAGTTTGATTGTAAAGAGGGTTTGGAATCTAAAAAGATTAAAATTAAAGTTATCATACTAAATGAAATGGAATTTACAATTCCAACAAATATGGTAATAGTTGGATAAAAATATTTATACTCAATTAAGTTAAATGAGTCAATTGAGATTGATGTTGAGAAATGCCCTATATTTACTATTTGTTATAAATTGTGTAATTCTTTAAGAATAAATCTTTCTATCTTCTAGGGCACTTCCTTAAAACATCTTTTCCTGCATGAGGTTCCTCTCAACACAGGAATAAGGATTTAAACTTGGGCTTCGGAATCTTAATAATATTTAGATCAAACCTCACCAAATATAATTTTAACTGCTAAGTAGCAATGCAAAAGTTAAGTTAAAAATAATTACCTTTTGACTGAAAATTTTGTGCAGCCTTAACTTGGAGTCCTCATGGATTAGGGGCTCAAGAAACTCTTCTTTCTTTCGAAAGTAGACTGGAAGAATATAATTCATTGCCCGTTCTTTTGTGATGATGTTCTTTTGAACCATTTCAAGAATGATTTTGTCCATTGCAAGGATAATGCTTCGGTCAGTGTATACACCAGACTCATGAATGCACGGATTGCCCAACACCAAAACCCCTCCTATGCAAAAAAAAATGGTAACATTAGAAATGAGGCAATAAACCAAAATTTCTATGGCAAATTAAAAGAGTAGATATTGGAATGGGAATAAGCATATATAATAATAAAATAATATCAGGTGTGATTTTTTTTGCACGAGAATCTAAAAACAGTTTCCAGTCCATGTTAGCCTGCTGCACCCATGCTGTTACATCAGCACTGACTGGGGCTTCATGAATACAGGTTACCGGCATGCCAGGCTATAGAGAAATATTTTTGTAAAATATCTTGTATGTAAATATTGTCAAATTAAACCAAACATAATTTAAAGGTGTCCAGAGTTTGATATTTGACCTTTCAAATAATTTTATTTTAAATTAAGCAATTTATTCAAAACATAAAATTAATATAAACAGGTACTATTGGTTGCCTATAGAAGGTATCGTTGTTTAAAATGCATGCACCTCAGGTGGGGCGAAACAAAAGAATTTCTTTTCTTTAAATTGCACATGTGTAAAAATTGCTGAAGATTTAAAATCCATGCTTGCATAATTTTCACTAAATTCTAAAGCTGTCTTAAAAAATTACACAATTTACATTAACATACAAAAACCATAGGATTAATTTTTTTCACCTAAGTGAACAAGTGTGAATGAATTTTGAAAATGATGTATAGTAATGCACTTTTCTGATTTTTAAGCACTTTTCTGTATTTTTTAAACTTTTTTATGTTCTTCTGTTGTGTAATCTTATACTTTTTCAATTCATTTGATAATATTGTATAGATGTTGTATTTAACTTTTGTTATTAATATTGTCATAATAAACCTTGAATCATTTTATGTGCATAAAATTGATGGATTGATTAATGAGTGGTACATAAAATGATAGAATTAATTAAGGAAAATGCATATAAAACTTTCAACAACTATATTTGTTTATACAAATGTTTATCATCAAACAAGGGCACTTCTGCACATTTATCTCATACTAACAATTAACTTGTCAGTAGTCGTATAAGCAAATAAACTTTACAAAACATTTATCCAATAAAAAATAAAACCCAATATAATAAATTACCAGTTACAAAATACTAGTATTTTTGCTTTGGATTAAGTCTCAATATCAATAACAAATATCATTTTCAAGTTAAGTTAGGGAAAAAAACTTCAATCAAAGAATGATGACAGCACATAAGAAATATGCAATTTCATCAGTGTAATACACTATTATGTACACAGAATATGTGCTCATGTCAAACAAAAACATTCTTTCAAAAAAGACAAATTTGGTTTTGCAAGCAGCAGATAATTTGCAGTATTATAAATACTACAATATTTAAAATTGAAATAATAACAGCATTTTAAGAATAGCAAATAGGCAATATTTATATACTATACTAAATGTAATCTATATATGGAAAAAGTCCTGCCTGACTGACTGCTTGACCAACTCATCATCGCATAGCCCATACTGCTGGCCCTAGACTCGATCATGGAATTTGGATAGTATATCAACCATTTATGATGCAGGCCCCCACTAATAAGGAATTTTTTTTCCAAATTGCACTCCTGGAGGGATATATTGGATATTAATTGGAGGTTATACAGGGTGTCTACAATTTATTCACCCCATTACAAACCTTTATAAAATATGAACCGATATAGATAGGGAGAAACTACTTACAACAGCATGTACAGATACTCAACAAGTTTTATTTGTCATGCTTGGCAACTTATCCCAGCATACACCAGTGATAAAATGGCGACCGCCACTGAAAAAGCAATGTGCATTTTATAACTGATTGCCTATGGCTGCCATGGCCCTATTTCATGGAATCATGCATGGGCACTTCGTTTAACAGACATTACACTATAAGATGTAAGATGTGTAGCACCAGGAGCTTCAGGAACTTTCCCCAACCGCTGTATTTTTACCACTTTTTCTTTTCCCCCAATAAATCAGACTTACTCACGAAATGTAGATTCACCTGTTTATTCTTATTTACATCAAGTCCATCCACCCAATAATTATCACAATAGATATATCACAATCTCCCTAACACAACCAGCTTGGTTGCAGATCAAGACTAGACTCCTTATCCAAGATGGCGCCCGCCCGTCATGAATGAAAGAATTTGGACCAGTCACCTGATCCGAATTCTGTCAATCATCACCTGTCATGTTTACTCACCCTGTGACGTTTCCTTATGAAACTCACGTACAGGGTGAGTTTTGGGGCACCACCTTACAAATATTTCTTTTTATGGGGTTATGTGAATGGCAGGG
The DNA here is from genome assembly GCA_034700285.1 of Proteroiulus fuscus. NCBI lineage: Eukaryota > Metazoa > Arthropoda > Diplopoda > Julida > Blaniulidae > Proteroiulus > Proteroiulus fuscus. The sequence continues at coordinate 6,225 of JAQIXP010004905.1, read as the reverse complement.
TGTATGCACGCAAGGTTGATGATGTCACAGAGTTGAAAGATCACATCATAAAAGTTTTGGGCATGTCCCAGAAGACTTGATTTGTAATACCTGAGGTGAAATTGATTACAGGCTTGGAATTCTATACGTGCAATGAAAGGAGCCCATGTTTCTCTTCATTGAAAGTAATAAAGTTTTTAAACATTATAAATAAAACTTGTCAAGTTCCTGTATATGCTGTTGCAAGAATTTTCTCCCTATCTATAACGGTATATTTTTTATAAAGGTTCATAATGTGGTGAATAAATTGTAGACACCCTGTATATTATCCAAGAAAGTGCATTGTCCATACACAGTATAGATAACTTCTATAAAAATGTTCCCCAAATTTCAGACCGACAAAGTCCAGGGTTGACCAGTTAGTATAACATATATCTGGAATTGGATTGGCTGTATTTTCCAGACTTGTGAAAAATCAGGGAAGATAACATTTTTATTTATGTTTTAAATACCAGCAATTTTTTTTCAGAATTATCATTGCACATTTCAACCAGTGAAACTTAAATGTAACAATCCAGAATAATGAATGGAAAATGAAATATTATGGAAATATTTAAAAGGCAAAATTGTACATCTATTACATAGCAAAACAAGCACAAACATAGACAAGTGGGTCAAATGTTATGATTACTAAATATGTGCTAACAACTTTCAGCTTTTTACAAAAATCTGATCAGAGTGTTACCCACTTAACCTAGTCAAGACAAACTCAAATAAAAAATGTCATTGCATTTTTGTTTTTAAAATGCTCATAATTCTCCACAGACAATCAAGATCAGCATCGACAAGAAAAATGTTTTTGGATTCACAAAAATTTCTTAAATTTCTGATACTCTTTGGAATGATTATTGAAAAAACATTAAAAATAAAGACAACAAATAATTGTGATTGTGAAGTCAGAGTAAAACAGTATAATTCAGACAATTTGCATATATATTGTAAATTCATCAATACGATCGAGAAAGCAAATTGTGCCAAACAGTACATTGCCAGCAAAGCCCAGACAAAGCCCAGACATCCTGCCAGACAATGTGAAAACAATCCAGTTTTGGTTTTGTGAAATAAATGGAATGCCAGAACACCTAATGCAATCTATTTGTCCATCACTATCTCACTTTAGGTTCGATTCATGTAAAATGAAAAATAAGGCAATAACCGCAAAAGTATTTGGAAATTGCAAAAATCTACAAGAAATAGAACTGGGTTTCATTGACATTGAAACAGTTTCGAAATATGCCTTTTCAGGATTGCACAACTAACGACGCCTGTCTCTCTCTACATGAGTGAAATCGAAAGTTTAGAAGGAATTGAAAGCATTGACAATTTAGAAGAGCTTGTTTTATACTCCAATAACATAAGTATCATTGGCTAAAAATGCATTTCAAGGACTGAAAAAACTCACAAATCTTGATCTAATATTCAACAAACTAAGTACACTAGAGAAAGGAGTATTTCAAGGATTGGAAGAACTCACATATCATGATCTAAATCACAACCAACTAAGTACACTAGAGGAAGGCATATTCTATCCATTTAAGCACAACAAGGCAATACGGATCATTCTATTTGGTAAAGTATATTCAGAAATCAATTGTAAAAGTTAATTAAAGCATTAGTGATAAAGTTCCTAAGCTTATCATAGGCCTAATTAAGGATGTTGCTCCAGAATTTGAGGCTCACACAGTCATGATTTATTTATTCCTTCTGCTTTTAGGAAACCCTTTATATTGCAACTGTTCAATGAAGTGGCTACAAGACTCATATTGGAAATCCGAGTGGTTTACAAATTAAACATTTGGATTGTGTCGGGATGAACCACAATGTTCAGGCCCTGTGAAGGGTAGCTTGCTAACCATTAATTTCTGCAAAGAGATCACAACAAATAGTCCCAACTTGCATTCCAAATGTAACTACTTCTACACCAGTAAACAACTCCATGTCCATAAATACATATCCAAACCTAACATCTAGTCAATCACCTGATTCTCCAATCTGGTCACTTCGTCTTCTATTGACTTCTAGCATTTTAGTAGTTGCAGCCATATATTAACCGTGCTCAGTCTGGTTAATTATAGCAATAGAATATACCAAAGCTTGATAAAAATAGTAATGAAAATTGCACTAATATTAAAATGTCCATCAACTGTAAAAAAGCAATGTGCATTTTGTGTATATGGGAAATGTAACGCTATGTGGCCATTTTTCTTCCAAGAAAAAGCAGTGCCATTGGCCACTTATCTTGATATGCTAAAATTGTTTGCTGTAAGTAAGCTTGAAGACATGCATCAAATGGGTTTTTATCAAGACAGTGCACCACCTCACTGGGGATTACAGGTATAAAATTTTTTTGATGCTACATTTCCTCATTGATTTGTAGGCTCTACACTGGGCTGGTACCTTAATGTGGTGTAATGTTTGTGTACCTAAGCAATCGAAAGGGTATCCTGACTTTAATCTTTGGTGATAAGTCAGACTGAATCCAGCCTACCTTGATTCCTACTAATGTTGTCCATTGTTTATTATTATGATGTGAATACTTGTGGGTCAGGAAAATAAACTGTTTCTTTCATCAGTGCATGGTGAGATTTATGTCATCAATGTCAGCATGCATTTTCAGATGAAATAGAAAGGAGTTGGAGAAAAGTGCATAAAACCAAAAGGCAGGTGGGCAGCGAGGAATGCAATTCAATTAATAATAGGCTGCAATGACCTTATTAGATGGTCACCTTGTTCATCAAACATTACATGCACCATTACATTTCTTTTTATGGTGTAATGTGATGTAAGATGTTTGAGCTCAGTGGTTAGGGATTTTCCCTGCCCAATGACAGAAAAACCTCTCAGAAGCAGATTGCAGACCTGAATGATAAGCACTGACTTCCACACGAAAGGAACTCTTTTGAGACTTTATTATAGGCCAGGCTTACTAATTAAGCCTACTCCTAATTTATCTGTACACAAGTCTACAGCCACTCATCGTCTCTCTAAATCCCAAGTCAAAACTAACAATGACATGATCGTGCCATCTCATCATCAATGAAATAATTCGGTCACTCCACCGAATTACCTCATTGATGACGATTTTTAATTGACATTGACCTCCCCCCAGGCAAACATACCACCATGATTGACATTGCCTGAGGAGTTTCTGGCACCAAACCTTACAGTGAAGCAGTGGGTGTATGCAAGGAAGGTTAATAATGTCAGAGTGGAAAGATTACATCTTGGAGGTTTTTGGGCACCATTACACAAAACTTGCTGCATAATACCTGGTGAAAAATTGATTATAATTATGGGCTTGAATTCTACATGCAATGAAAGGAGCCTGTGTTTGTGTTTATTAAATAAAGTAAAAGTTGCAAAATGTGGTAAATAAGATTTTTTTAGTTTCTTTACAAGTTGTTGCCAATCATTTCTTTTTACCTGTTATGGTTTGCATTTTATTAAATTTTGTAATGGGATAAATAAATTCTGGAAACCCTACATTTTAACAGGAAAACATGAAACAAACTTACACTGCCAGGAAATGAAGACAGCCAATGTACGGCACTGAAACAGAGTCCAATATGGATGGAATTGTTTTCAAATATCTGCTGGTAGAATTGTGATCCACTGGCAAATATGAAAACAGGAGAGCTTGGAGAGGATAGAGAAATGTAAGAGTAGGGGTCATGAAGAGTAGAAAACAGAGCATTGTAATCATTTCCCAGGGTATCTGTATGGTACACTGAAACTGCAAGATTTTGGTCAATTTTGTCTCTTGCAGAGGTGATGACCCTGAAAAGGAATATGGAATGAAATTTAATAAGAATCGAATTGCAAAAGAAGTAATATTAATAAGGAATCTGAGGGATCCTTATAAAAATATCAGGATGCTTTATTCACATCAATAATTTTTACTGCAGCTAATGTATGCTAAAATCATGTTACTGATATAAGTTATGAGTTTTAATCTTGATTAACCTACAAAGTAGGTTAGCTTGGATTGTTTTAGATGGTTATTTTTGAAATGATAATGTTTTTACTATACAAGTTTGAATAGTAATTGAGATTTAACTGTGCAATTTCTTATATTTTGTAAACTGTGATTTGTTTTTATATTGAGTGATATGTTTTTTCAGACAATTGTAATTCATGTAATCACAACATTAATTAATTACATTTAATGACAATGCTCTGTTGTGTTTGCCTCACTTCATTTCAGGCCTTTGCTGAAATTTTTGAACTTCTAAACCACTTTAGTTGTATGCTGCATTTGGTAAAACAAATCTATTACAAATAGTCATTTACATGCTTATAAATTCTAACAAAATTAGCAGTTTATGTAGATAATTAAATGCAATTAAAACTGGCTTACAGTTTGCAAACACTTGGATAACTATTAAGTATTGATGCATTTGGGATCAATTGTATGTAGTGATTTAAATGAAAAATGTTAGCTTAAAATAAAAATACAAACCTCTTCACAGGTTCAATAGAATTCCCTCCATGTGCACAGCCATAGTCAGCAATGGTCAGTGTTTGTCTGGGGTTGAAGATTCCTCATTAAATCAAGGAATAATGTGAAGAACAGAGAATGAGAAAAGAAAATGTTAAAAAGGATACCACTTGAAACAAGCATGTCAACTGCATCATCCAGTAAGGTCAATGCATGATAGATTGCATTGCGTTGAGGAGCAGAGTGGTTATTGTAATTCTTTTCCATAGAAATGTACTTTGCATGATCTTGGCAGTTGTTACTCTCTTGTTTAGACATTTGTACTTGTAAATCCTAGAATGGAATTAAAACAGATGTAAAATACAAGAAACCCTAAGTTACTTAAGATGCAGAAAAGCAGTCCTTCTGCAAGGTTAGTAGTGTTGCTTTCTTTAAATGAATTTAAATGCCTAATGCATTATTCAGAAAGCTGATCCCTGTGATGAAAAAAATAGTTTGTTTTTGTAAGAAAAATGCTTGCAGTTGCACAACATTACGTATATGAATATGATAGAAGTAGAGTTGGGATTTTGATACAATGCCAGAAAAGATAAGTTGTAATATTATCTGATATTAAAGTTCAAAGCCTTTGAATGTAAGGACAAACCAAGGAGAAAGTATTATAATTTTTAAGGTTTGCTTATCTATTTTGCCACTGCAATGACTGTATACGTTGTCAGTTGGTGGGTGAAACATCTTGTTGAGCTTATTTGTAGCAGGGACTTCTATGAGCAAAAATGTGAAAATAATTAATTATTTTATGACTTGTGAATAGAAGCTTGTATAAAAAGTTACCATATTGTGTGAGTTTACATATAAATTAAGCCAATTGAAATGAAATTATAAATTTTATCACATAAATTATATGTTGTGAATAATAACCTAAATAGTACAAGTAAAACACAGATATTTTTTCATGAATGAAGGACATTGATTCAAATTATTTATTTAACATTTTTATTTCATTATTAACTTTAATAATCAGCAGTTGAGGTTTATGGCTTGAGTGCAGCAATGATTGATTTAGCATATAACATTAAATACTAACACAAAATATGAGAATCAATTGATTCATTGAGGAAGTAGCAAACTTTTTCTGTTGAATGTTCTGTTATCTATCTAAAGTGGTCCTTTAGGCAATCGGCTTGCACTGCCCAATATAAATATAGCTAAACCATCAGTGTTTCATCACGTGCAAAAAATTAGTTTCCCTGTTTTGGCAAGCTAATTAATTTCTAGGATACAGTTATATAGAGAATTTTCATGTAAGATTTTGTCTGGAAAATCTGGAAATGTCAGGGAAATTTGTTATTGGATTTGGCAAGACACCCTTAGAAATTCACACAAAATAGTGCCACAGGCAACACAAGGTGTTGCTTTGGTCTATATAAAAACATGAAATCTGGCTTTACTTTTTAATGTGGTGCTCTTTTGTGAAGCCATGGATAGGCTGGAATTTCTTGTGTGTGATGTGTGTGCTGCAGTGCTTTCTGGTATGTGTTATTTCTCAAAATCATTTTAGACTCATAAGTATCAACTTCTCCAAAATAATGCCTATTTGGATCCTGGTTCTAACATTATAAATAAATCAATGTAAATTAGATATATAATTATATATATATAATTATTATATTATTATATTTTATATTATTATATTATATTATTATATAATTATTATATATAATTATTTAAGTTAACTCGCATGTCAT
>JAQIXP010004904.1:0-10988 GCA_034700285.1 Proteroiulus fuscus | reverse complement strand
TTACAAAAGCGTGGGGGAGCGGAGGGGTACGGGGATTTCGATTCTACTTTAGTTGTGTATCACACAAAAAATGTTCCGCAGTTCAATGAAGAATTTCTGTATCATGAAACAAAATCTTTGAAACACAATACTGCAGGAAAATTGCAGTTTTTAACAGTCAAAAAAATTTTGGGTTTCCCACAGTTTGTGTTTCACCATATGCATTTTTAAACTACAAAATTCTGTAGTAACCGTACTTCTGCAGTTTGCTGTGAATATATTTTTTATTACATTTGCTTTTCTACGTCACCTGTACAACATAATTTCTGCACTTTTAAAAATGCAATAATTCTGTAGTAATCGTACTCCCGCAGTTTACTGTGAAAATATTTTAACCACATTTGACTTTACTACACCTGTACGACGGAATTTCCGCACTTTTAAACTGCAAAAATTGTTAAGCACTTAACAGCTTACTATGAAAATTTTTTTTGCCTTCAAGTAATATTTTGCGACTCTTACTCCAGTGAAAAAATGCTTCATATTGCCATTCTTACCTATGATAAACCTGCAATAAAAGTGCTCCTGAGCAGGATTGTTGGGATTTAAGCTTTACAACACACACCACATCATAACTGCATTCCAGAAAAAAAGTTCCTGTTTTATTTTTACTTATTTCCTGGAATGCAAATTTACTGCAGTTTTGTTTCATAAAACTGTTAGAAGAAAATAGTTCAGCAGCAATTTTATTGCAGTTTATAGGCCAATAATATTTCTGCAGACTGCAATTCACTGCAATATTACTACAGTAGTTTTTACTGGGACGTGAGTAGTGTGTGTGGGAGGCAGGGGGGGAAGGGACCTTCGAAGGGAGTGACAAAGCCCAACGTTATAATAGCGTTAGGAACGGGGGATTTTGATCCCAAAATCAAAATAAAAAGTGTTATATACATAACTGCGTAATTGAGCAGTCCCACACAAATATCACAATTGGGAGTGAAGGGTTACAAATCCCGATATATGTATTTACTCGTAGTTTCACGGGATCAGAAATTGCAATATTATCAAAAGTTGCATTATATGTCGTGACTCAAATGTAAAGATTAGAACCTTTTGTATAATTGCATATGGTACCAGTGGGACGAAATGAGCCCTAGAATACTAAAATATTAGGCGTGTTTTAGCGCTATTACCTTGACGCCAGCTGTTTTATCGTTTTGGATAACGAAGCCGGGTAACCAAAAGGGTAACCAACCTGTTATCTACCTAAATAGGTGGTGTACCAAATGAGGTAACAGAAATTATGGATGCTTCTTACAGGAAAATCATTGAATGAAGAACTTTGCATTTTAGCGTTTTGCTTGTATCCTATGATAAGAGTTAAGAACTACTTGTAAACTGGATGACTCCACATATGACAGGGTAATAACGCATACGGAGATCATAAAAATGCGGCACAGTTTTACATTTTAAAGAAACAATTTTATTTATTATAATTATTTGCACTTATTGCTTTTAAAAATAATTTCAGCTTGACATCCAACCTTTGTGCAGATCATTTTCACTGTTACAATAGAAAATTAACTGCAGAGCTAGTGGTTGGAAGTTTTTCCAACGTCCTGAAAAATTAGGAAAAATGACTTCCAACCTTTATGCTATAACGCACAGAACTTATACCGGGTACTGAGGACATCATTTCGATAGTTACCTGTCACATATGAGTCCATTGGGAATAATCACAGACTCCAAATCCTTTTCGTAATGCTTGGGTACACACAAAACATCAAGCCCATAGCCTTGGAAAGAGTCTGGAATCTTAAAAAGTGAAACCAACTTTTTATTCTGTCAGTTGAATCGCAATTATATATTCCTGAAACAAATACATACCGAAATCCATGAAGGGTTCTTGTGATTATTACTCATGGTTTTCGCCAGAATATTTTACTTAGTCCAGGCTGTAGTGAACAGTGAGTGCTGAGTAATGCTCGGAGAAGACTAACACGTGGTTTAGGAAACCAGTTGTTCCTGGTCATTTCCCAAAAAAAAAATTGACTCAGTAACCTTGAACTAGTTTTCAGTTTCCTTCAGTCTTGCTTTCATTTGTGGAACTTCATCATAATTTGCGTTATCTGTGTCAAATGAGAAATCTGCTGGTATTTTCAAGCAGAGGTTTTGTTTAATATTGGACGTCTGCTGTTTGGCAGCAAATTCAAATGTGAGGCAAATCCTAAGAAAATTTGTTAAAAATAATTCGTGAATAAGATCTAAAATGTATCTTGGTGAATCTTTCACGACTCAGTGGGATCTATGAATCCCAAATGCTGATTTTCATATAGGTTGTCCTATTGACCTATTCTTATCATCTCCCAAGTGATTCCAGTTGAATCTCAAGTGAATATTTCAGACAAACTTATGTCAATTTCTGTTAATCCCACCGGATTCCCACGTAATCCATTAAATCTTATAAGGATCCACAAATCCCATTTGCCGTTTCGCAATGGATACACCAATTTTAGAAATATCCAAAGTGATTCTTCGTAAATGTTGTAAATCTAAATGAATTTTGGTGAATTTTGTAGGATTAATTAATGTGGTTTACAAATCTAACCAGGATTCGCGAATCTCCCAAAGGGAATCTTGAGAATCCCTAATGAATATGTGGGCTGGATCTGCAGAATGTTAATCTGCAGGAATGCCTCTATGGTTAATCCCCCCATAGGTTACAATTTTTCTTTGATGATTTTTTTAATTCTTTAATAATCAACAAATCTCATATGCCGCTTATAATTATTCTCACTACCGCTATCCCAAAATACACTAGCTTACATGCTGTAAATCCCCAGTTATTCTTGAAATATTGAAAGTGAATATTTGTAAATCTGCAAATCTTTATGAATCTTGGGGAATTTTTTTATGATTCAGTGTGGCTCACAAGTCTAACTGAATGTTGACTCTCAATGTGGATCTGAATCAAAGTGGATCGAACTGAATCTAGATGAATCCCATTTGAATTTTATAGAATCAAGAGTAGCGTTGTGAAGCTTTTTAACGAATTCAAATAGTTATTTTAAGCGTAGGATGATTGGCTGGGAATGGTGGCTCGTTCCTGTAATCCTGCGACTGGAGGCCAGAGTCTTGGATGGAGTGAGGGTGAGGCTTCCCTGTGTCGTGTCCTCTTGACGACCGGGTGTCCTGCTAAGCTCGGCATCAATATGGTGACCCTGGAGGAGTCTGGGATCACCAGGTTGCATAATGAGGGGTGAACCGGGTCAGGACGGAAACGTAGCAGCCAAAAACTCCCCGTGTTGAGCAGTAGTGGGATCGTGCCTGGGATTGAGGCTGGCTCAGGACCTCATCCAATATATCCAGACATTACTCTTTTTATTCAATTTAAATTACAAATTTTTATTTGCAAAAATGTATTTAAGCCAATTTGCTTTTATAATTCAAATTTTTTTAAATTAAAAATTATATTTTTGCTTAATAATTAGCTTATGAACTGAAATTTGTTCATATTCAGATATTACTCTGATTTTTTTTCAATTCATAGCAATTGTATTTCTCATATTAACAATTCCTCTTATTTCCTTTCAACATTAATAATTAAAGGGGAAATCCCACGTTGTAACAAGTAATAAATATGAATGGCTGTGACAATATTAATTGCATTAGAGTTTCCATATTGAAGATATTACGACTTTTGACAAATATTAGGCGGCATTTTTGCACAGATTTAAGCAGACATGGACAGTTGATGGCGCCCTCTAGGCCATGCGTGTCTACATGTTCTTTTATCCAGTAGAAGGCGCTACATACTTTCTGTAAAATTGTATTCGTATTTAAACTATATTTTCATCCAAATTCATGCATTCGGGATATTTTACTTAATGATTGCTGGGCTCAAATCAAATGCAATTTCCATGAATTTTGTAATTTTTCATATTTTTCATCCTACACCTACTTCTTTCTAAGTGGGACTTTCCCTTTAAGGAAATTTTGGCAGAAGTAAGTGCTCTTAGCGTCTTGCTATTTATTTTATGTCCGCTTTGTATTATAATCAACAACAAATAGTTCTCAATTTTCCCTTTTAACAAATATTTACATTCAAACACAGGCATATGTACTAAGACTTAAGTACAAGTAAATTCATATTTAAGATCAATATTTAGTTAATTTTGTGTAGCTTATGTGCATGGTGTTTTAGCCTACATTAAAAATTCCAAAATACACTGACGTGCATTCGGCTTATATCAATAATTTGATCATGTATGAGAAAAACACCAATGCGACAGAAATGGGTCCCAAAGGAATTGCTAAACGTAGAAATTCTGCCAAAATGGACGAAAAGTCCCAGTGCTATCGAGTGTATCAGGTTTATCTATGGCTCCTGCTTCTGTGCGGCTTAGATTTCATTTGCGATTTCAAAAATCCGGCCAGTTTTTTCACGAATTTTCTTCGCAAATTTGCATCTCTGATGCACTGGTCCTTCTTAATTTTGGCTTCGGCTTTTTTCGTCATCGTTTTGACTCAGATCACCATCCATCGCGAGCTGATTCCAATGATCAGTTTCGTCGTCAGTACTTTTATTGCAATGTTTCAAACGGTGTCGATGCAGTCCATTTTCGTTTTGAAGAGGGACAAAATTCGCCATTTTTTCCAAACTGTAAATTCAACTTGCCATTATGTGATGGGGGATGATCCCAACCATTACCGAGTTGCTAGAAGTTTTACTAAGGGATCTATTCTCCTGACCGTATTATCGTTTTTGTTTATGTTTTTCGTTGGTTTCCTTAGTGGTGATGACCAAGAAGTTGATCCCATTAACCCTTCTAAATTAGTCGAGCATTTGAATATTATTATTGACACCAGCACCAATTTTGGGGCATCCCTCCTAGATTTTTTAGGGTTTTTGGCTGGGTTTTGCACTATGGCCTTCGTTTACATGCATATCTTGTTCGTGATGTTTTACATGAGTAATTGCGTTATGCTCATTAATATCTTTAATTATCTTCCGAGCTGGAAATCTGCAAGTAAGAGAAACTCAACTCACGACCAAAATGCCAAACTGGAATTTGTCAAGCAGCACCATATGATTTGTTCATTAATCCTGATGCTCAACGAGATCTTTACCGAAATGATTGCCCTTTGGAATTTGGCAGAATTGCTGTGCATAATATCTCTGATCAGGGCTCAAGATTTCGGAAGGCTTAATCATGGCTGCGATTGGGTAATGGATCGTCAACTTTTCATTGTACCGGGCATTCTCGCTATCTACTTTGTGCTAAAATCCCAGTTGACTGCCAGTGTTAATGACAAGGTAGACTTTATTTGAATCATTAGTCATAGTTTTAGGGATAGTTTCACTTTAAATCAAGGTTTTTAAAAAAAAAAAATACATGAAAAAGTGAAGAAGTGCATGGAAATTGAGGTGATAGTTGGACTTATCATTCAAATAAATGTATTTTTTGGAAGAGCTTGGTTAATAGGTGTAAAAATAATATTTATAGGAGTAGCTATTTTTTAGAATTACGTGGCGCCATCTACTGATTAACTTGAGTACTACCATTTGATTTCATCAACTTTATCACGTTTAGATTTATCCAGTTTTCAGGCATTTTGCAAACCTTGTACTATTCAGCAAATTACCTATTCCATAGAGAAGGAATGTAGCAATGAACATTTTCGATTGTTTATTTCACAGTATAAGTTACTAGATGGCGCCACTCAGTTCCAAATAAAATGGTTATCTGGCGCCATTCACGTATTTTAGAAAAGTAATGCAGGGTTGCAACTCAAATTTAATTCTTCAAATCCCTGACATTTTCCCTTTTATTTCTCTGCCATTTTTCAGGTTTCATTGAAACCCAAATCATTTATCAAAATGACATTTTTTTAATTTAAACTTCAAGTACTTTTAAGTACTTTAAGCATGCAACTTTTCATTTAGATAGAACTTTTTTCTGCTTCAATTGGAATATCTATATAACTGTTCGACAGCCTCTTCTTCTATATGGGTCATGTGACAATGTTATATTTCCTTTATATATAAGATTTGCAGTGTTGCTTGATATGACAGACATTATTTCCTGAGTTTTTCATAAATATTTAAAATTTTATTAACATTTACTGACACATTTTCATAATTATACGGTCCATAACATTGTGCTTATTTGGGCTTTATATTTTCATCCAAGTTCAAGCATTCAGGATATTTTATTTAATGATTGCTAGACTCGAATCAAATTGCAATTTCCAAGAATTTTATAACTTTTAATTTTCTTTATCCTATACGACCCACTTGTTTCAAAGTGGAACAGTAGCCTACTGGGACTTTCCCCTTTAAGGAAATTTTGGCAGAAGTGAGTCTTGCTATTTATTTTATGTCCACTTTGTATTATAATCAACAACAAATGGAGCTGAATTTCCCTTTTAACAAATATTTACATTCAAACACTGGCGTATATTAACTATTAAGTACAAGTAAATTCATTTTTTAAGATCAATATATTATAGGCCCTAGTTAATTTTGTGTATAGCTTATGGTGTGTTTTAGCCCACATTAGAAACTATAAAATACACTGAAGTGCATTCGGCTTATATCAATAATTTGATCATGTATGAGAAAAACACCAATGCGACAGAAATGGGTTCCAATAGAATTGCTAAACGTAGAAATTCTGCCAAAATGGATGAAAAATCCCAGTGCTATCGAGTGTATCAGGTTTATCTATGGCTCCTGCTTCTGTGCGGCTTAGATTTCATTTGCGATTTCAAAAATCCGACCTGTTTTTTCACAAAATTTCTTCGCAAATTTGCGTCTCTGATGCACTGGTCCTTCTTAATTTTGGCTTCTGCTTTTTTCGTCCTTGTTTTGACTCAGATCACCATCCATCGCGAGCTGGTTCCTATTATCAGTTTTGTCATCAGTACTTTTATTTCAATGTTTCAAACGGTGTCGATGCAGTCCATTTTCGTTTTGAAGAGGGACAAAATTCGCCATTTATTCCAAACTGTAAATTCAACTTGCCATTATGTGATGGGGGATGATCCCAACCATTACCGAGTTGCTAGAAGTTTTACTAAGGGATCTATTCTCCTGACCCTGTTAGCATTTTTCTTTTTGTTTATCTTTAGTTTTATGAATGCTGATAACAATGACGCTGACCCCATTAACCCTTATAAATTACTCGAGCCTATGAATATGATTATTGACACCAGCACCGATTTTGGGGCATCCCTCCTAGATTTTTTAGCCTTTTTTGCCGGGTTTTCTCATATGTCCTTCATTTGGATGCATATTTTGTTCGTGATGTTCTACATGGGTAATTGCGTTATGCTCATTAATATCTTTAATTATCTTCCGAACTGGAAATCTGCAAGTAAGAGAAACTCAACTCACGACCAAAATGCCAAACTGGAATTTGTCAAGCAGCACCATATGATTTGTTCATTAATCCTGATGCTCAACGAGATCTTTACCGAAATGATTGCCCTTTGGAATTTAGCAGAATTGCTGTGCATAATATCTCTGATTAGGGCTCAAGATTTTGGAAGGCTTAATCGTGGCTGCGTTTGGGTAATGGATCGTCAACTTTTCACTATACCGGGCATTCTCGCCATCTACTTTGTGCTAAAATCGCAGTTGACTGCCAGTGTTAATGACAAGGTAGACTAAAAAGTTTCACTTTGAGTCAAGGTATTTTTAAAATGAAAAACCAGAAAAATGAAGGGTATAGAAATTGAAATGTTAATTTGACTTATCATTCAAGTTTGAAATGTATTTTGGGAAGAGCGTGATTTGGTGAAAAAAAGAATTTTCATAGGATGCAGCCATGTTTTTGAGAATTATGTGGCGCCATCTACCAATTAACTTGGGTACTACCATTTTCATCAACCGTATCACGTTTAGATTCATCCCCTTTTTCAGTCATTGTGTAAGCGTTGTACTATTCGATAATTCAGCAAATTGACTATTCCATAGAAAAGGATTGTAGTAATAAACATTTTTGATGGTTTATTTCGCAATGGTAACTACAATATAGCGCCACTCAGTTCCAAATAATATGGTAAATGGCGCCATTCACGTATTTTAGAACAGTAATGCAGGATTGCCACTCAAATTTAATTCTTCATATCCCTGACATTTTCCCTTCTATTTCCCTGCCAATTTTCAGGATTCACTGAAACCCCACCATTTATTTATATGCATGGTTTAAAAATATGATTTGCAGTGGTGCTTGGTACGATAGGCAATAATATCCCTGGCATTTCCTGAGTTTTTCTTAAATATGTTTCAAATTTTTCGGACATTTACTGATACATTTTCATATCCCTGAAATTCACTGACTTTCCAGAAAGTGGCAATCCTTTAACCATTTCTGAATTATAGTAAGTCTACTGAAAATTTAAATTTCTATGCCTTTCTCAACTATTGTTTTCCTATATTTTTAAAATAATTTGCTTAAAAATGAGACTTTCCTTTAACTTTAGTTGGGAATGATTTCAACTGGTGAATCAGCCAGTTAATGGTAGATAATATTTTTAAAAAATGATTGCCCGATCCACAGACCTAATGAATGCCATTTCTCTAGCTAAATTTGTTTACACTAGTTTAAGAAGCTGACTTTTGAAGCGCCCTCTGTATTTTTACCTATTAAAGCCTGCTTATGAGCACATCATTCTAAAAAATGACATAATTGAAAATTCTATCCAGCTCTAATGAGCTGTCCAAGTCCTTCAATAATCATCACCAGTCTATTAAATTAGCAATTTTAATTCATCATAATTTCATAAGTACATCTAATATCATTTTATATGTATCGTAAAAAGCAAATTTTAATTTGACGTTCGTTCATGTGCAAACATTGAACAATATGCCCAGTGACATGCATATCTTGTTGAAGAATCAATAATTGGCGCATTTTGTCTTTGGGGTTTGATACGAATATGGCTTTATAAGAATACTCTTAGTACCGAGTGAAAACAAAAAATGTCCACGTTTATGTTTTTAATGTCAACAATGTACGAGAAAAGCATTTCAAAAATTAGCACTGCAAAAAGGACTATTGTTAGCCGAAAAAATTCAGCCAAATTGGATGATAAATGCCCGTACTATCAAGTTCTGAAAATTTACCTTTGGTTCCTGGTACTGTGTGGATGGGATTTAATATGCGATTTTCAAAATCCAGATGGTTTTTTCACGAAATTTCTTCGTAAACTTGCATCTTTGATGCACTTGTCCTTTGTAGTCATGGCAGCTTCATATTTTGTGATTGTTTTGACCCAGGTCATCAATCATCCCGAACTGATGCCAATGCTTAGTTTCATCGTGTATACTTTTATTTCAATGTTCCAAGCATTGCTGATGCAGTTCATTTTCGTTTTCAAGAGGGGAAAAATTCGCCAGTTTTTCCAAACTTTAAATTCAACTTGCCAGTGTGTGATGGGGAATGATCCTGACCGTTATAGAAATGCCAGATATTTTGTCAATGGATCCATTCTTGTTACTGTGATAATGACCATTATCCTGTATACCTTGGACAAAATAGTCATAGATGGTAACAATCTTGAAGATACTGACCCCATCAATCCACCCGAGATTGTCGAGCACATGACCATTGATACCAGTACCACGTTTGGGTTTTTGATCCACAAATTTTTGCTCTTCTTTTTGGGATTTTCAATCTCATGTTTTCTTTTCATGCACGCCTTATTCGTATTCACTTACTTGACTATTTGTATTCTTGTTGGGGATATTTTCAAGTACCTTCCAGGATGCTGCAAGACCTCAAATACTGGTCAGAGTGCTAAGCTAGAGTTTATAAGGAAACATCAGATGATCTGCTCATTAGTCAAAATGCTCGATGAGATTTTTACCGAAATTATTGCCGTTTGGAGTTTTACAGAAGTTTTGTGCATCATTTTCCAAATAAGGGCACTGGATTTTGGAAAGCTTAAAAACGGCTGCAATTGGTTCATTGATCGTGAAGTCACGACTATGGTTGTCTTTTTCGCTTTAAATTTTTGGTTAAAATCTGTTCTGACTGCCAGGATCAATGACAAGGTATTTTTAGCAATGCGAATTACTTTATAATAGGGAATTCGCCCTTTAAATTATTTAAAGGGAAAGTTCCCCTTTGTAACAAGTGTTATTTAAGTTGTAGGCCTACACACTTATTAGATAGGCCTATGAATGGCAGTAAAAAAAATAATTGCAGCATTTTCCATTGATTTCAGCAGATACTGAAACTTAGTGGCGCCCTCTAGGTCATTCACGTGTATGTGTTTCATGAGAGTTGATGCCTTTTGTCCAGTAGAGGGCGCTACATACTGTCAGTAAAATGGTGCCTATTCGGGTTTTGAATTTTCAAGTATTCAGGACATTTTATTTAATGATTGGTGGGCTCAAATCAAATTGCAATTTTCATGAATTTTATAATTTTAAATGCTATTCTTCCTACAATACCTTCTTTCAAAGTGGGAATTTAACTTTAAAGTGACTTTGCTGTGCATCCCTATGAGGTCAGCTATAGATCTTTTAAACGCAAGGCATGTCGGGTTCTTTATTTTATTGTATTCTTTTAATTGACTGAGTAAAATATTGAAACTGGTCAAAGTTATTGACAAATTGTAATCCTGTCAAAGGTATGGACCTCGCCTATAAAAGTAACATGCTATAATCACCAACTCAATTAATTAACCACAGTAAATATTAATTTTTTTCTGGATCTCATTACATTAATTGAATTGTGACAGTTTCCAATATATTGACCAGGTTCCAAAGTTGTATTTCTTTTGCAAAACGTACGATATGCGATTGTAGAAAATTACTGGTGGGGTTACTAACATGCACAAAATTTCAGCCAAAATGGATGACAAGACCCAGTGTTACCAGGCTCTTAAAATCTTTCTCTGGCTCCTGGTACTTTGTGGTGTAGATTTCGTAGGCGATTTCAAAATCCCTGGCAGTTTTCTAGCAAAATTCACTCGTAAATTTGCTTTTGGGATGC
>JAQIXP010004903.1:0-10989 GCA_034700285.1 Proteroiulus fuscus | reverse complement strand
TTCAGTTTGAAGAAAACAAATTTAACATGGAAATTCCCATAGAGGCATGCTCTAAAAAGTGTGGACAGCCCCCTTAAGGTACCCCATAAAAGCTATCTTTTTCGTTTCAACTTATTGAAATCTGAAATCTGATGTACAATGTCAAGCTGATAACTACCTTATCCATACAACCAAATTCATCATTTAAGTCAGTGCACAACTGCATAGCGCTTCAGAATTACCTTGGGACAAAACGACAACAGTCGCGATGTCGCGACTTCTGTGCTTCTTACTGCTCACTATTTTGGCTGAAACCCTGGCTAAGGATTCTAACAGCAATCGTGCGAGGGTCGGAGAACGCTCTTGGAGAGGTACAGAAGTGATATCAGAAATCCAGCGCAATGGCCGAAGAGGCACCCATGATGCATTCGAAGTGATTCAAGCGGAGGACTACAGTAACAAGACTGCGAAAATATTTGCTGACACTACCGCAGACGGTGTATTTTTGATTTACATTCGAGACGGTGCCTCGATCGGATACTTCGACGTCGACTTTGGCACTGGGGCCAACCGGGTGGAGTTCCATGTCCAGGAGTTAATATATCCCCCTGCCGGCAAGGGGGGTATGATGTACTTGCACGTGGGAAGTCCCACTCACACGCCCAGTGCCGCAGTCACCATCGGCTACAACCCGGAGTACTACAAGTATGCCACCCTCAGCCAGTACCTGGACACTGTTCCAAAAGGCGTATTGGACCTCTACCTGACCTTCACGGCGGAATACGGGACGGATTTTTACACCACCAACCTGAACTACTTTCAGTTTTTCTAAGTGAATTAATTTGTATTCTGTAGAGTCTGGCACACTGCGAGCAGAATCTTTGAAAAAAGTAAATGTCCATTACAAATATAAGAGTGTAGAGGTCTATTTTTATCCAGCCATGCAGCATAATTGCAGATCTTGCTGCTCTTACAGGAACAGAAATTCTTCTGAATTTTTCAAGAAAAACCATTTGAATTCCCTTTGAAAGCAGCTCACCAGGGGGCAAAATGGAACAAACCACGTGGGAAGATTCTATCACCAGGGAACAAAGTGGAACAAACCATGTGGGAAAATTATAGAATAATGCAGGATTTACATTTTACATAGATTTGTGGAGATTGGCCAAGATTTACCAAATTTCAGGAAGACTGCAATATTTCCCAAATTTCAAGAAGTCTCCAGATTTCCCAAATTTCTCAAGGACTTATTTTAGCTTTTAATACAGATTACCATAATTTAAAGAATGTATGGGGGAGACACTTATAAGGATTTACAAAGAATTTAACATGCATAGTTTAAAGCATTTAGGCAGTTGACAAAATTTGACTAAATTTTTTCATTGATTTTTGGAAACCTTTAAGACAATTTATAAGGATTCACGGAGATTGCAGGAGCTGCTATAAGATTTATAAAAATTCAGGAAGACTTTTCAAGATTTTCCAAGAATCCCAAGTATTCAGACTTCAAAATTTTACAAATTTCAGAAAGGCTCCAAGATTTCTTAAAAACTTCAGGAAGGTTCCAAGATTTCTTAAAAACTTCAGGAAGGCTCCAAGATTTCTTAACAACTTCAAGAAGGGTCCAAGATTTCTTAAAAACTTCAGGAAGACTCCAAGATTTCTTAAAAACTTCAGTAAGGCTCAAAGATTTCTTAAAAACTTCAGAAAGGCTCCAAGATTTCTTAAAAACTTCAAGAAGGCTCCAAGATTTCTTAAAAACTTCAAGAAGGCTCCAAGATTTCTTAAAAACTTCAGGAAGGCTCCAAGATTTCTTAAAAACTTCAAGAAGGGTCCAAGATTTCTTAAAAACTTCAGAAAGGCTCCAAGATTTCTTAAAAACTTCAGGAAGACTCCAAAATATTCCAAATATCGGGATGAGTACAAGATTTCTTAAAATTCATAGAGATTTCTGGATTTACTATAGGCCTACTATTTATAATGATCCAGTACAAGTTTAAATTACAAAGCAGTAATTAAGAGTAATTAAAGCCGGGATCTTACGTAGAATTTTAATACTTAAGAGAAAATTAAAAAAAAAAACAATATCTTTCTCAGTTTTTTGCATAAATTGTGAAATCTTAAATTTATTTTAGGAAATTTTTGACATGAAAGCTTGATTAGCATTACATCGCAATCTTTCAATCCACAATCTTGTTATACTTCTGACTTCCATTTACATCGAAGAACATAAACTGGTTTAGGTTCAACAAGTCGCTGGCTTTTTGAAAGTTGGCCGTAAACGTGAGGTAGACATCGTGCACTCCCTTTGGAGGATCAGTAAACTGGGCAACTATTCCATACCAACTGGTCATATTATTTCCTGTATCTATCATGGGGATCGTGACGAAGGGGTCGTTGATGGGATCGTCCAGTCTAAAGTTTACTTGAAGGCTCTGACCGGATTGTAGGATGCACTCCACGGTGACTTGGACGATATTGATGACTTCGCCGGTGCCGAAGTCGAGAGAGTACACGACGTACGACTCGGCACTGTCCACGTTGATGTAGTAGCCCCATCCTTCGTCGTAGTACGTGGTCACACCGTCTTGGAACTTGTACAGTCTGGCATTGAAGAAGCTGTCTACGGGTTTGTAAGTCTGGCTAGGCGCGATCACGAGGGTGCCTATCTTGTGGGGGGCTCCGTCCCCACGGGCCAACAGCACGAACAGCATTGCAAACAGTAGAGACTTCATTCTGGTAGAAAGTTTCGGTAACTGAGAATGTTGTGAATTCTGCAATCCGAGGACTTGCAGTGGTTTTATACGAAGATTTTTAGACTTAATCTGTCGGTTTGAAAACAAATACCGAGATAGCGGGGAATTATTCTTACGCCCTAACACGAATTTGCTTTTAACTCTTACCGTGCCGAAAGCAGGAAAGTTTGTAGAATTTGTTTGAGGAATGGATTTCCCCAGTGAAATTCTGCGAAATAGATTTAGAGTTGCGGAATTAGCATGAATTTTGTGATATCGGCCACTCACAATTGATATTTACCAAATACATAATTTGTTTGGGGGTATGGGGGGTCCAAGGGGGAGCATGTAGATAGTTGCCACGTTTTAGATAATAGTTTCTGTGCTGATTGGAATTTTTCTTTTGAAATATTCTATTGTTTGAATGCATTTATTCTGTTTTTTTGCATGCATAATAATATTGCATTGATTTAAAGTGAAGCCAAATTTGACTGAGTCCAATTTTATGCTGATCGTAGGGTACTGAGTTGAATTGAAAAAAAAATGATGAACCTTTCTCCCATTACCAACAGATGGCGCAGAAATTTCTGAAATGTTGCCTTTCAGTTATTCCTGAGATCATGTTTTATGAAAAAAATTGTGATTTCACATAGCTGTTGACTTTAATATCGACGGCTTAATTCACAAGTAGCAAATAAGACAGTTTGTCAAAAAAGGAGATAGGTGTATCATTGTGATCCTGGAAATTTCTATAATGAACCTAACGTAACAGAAATTAATTTAACCAAAAATGGTTAAAGGTACAGAAGTGAAGAGTAGCGAATATCCAACAAGGTATCATTCCTAAAAGTTGCAAGTAGAGAATGGTACCATTCGTTAGTTTACCTTTATTCACTTTAGGCAAACCAATGGATGTGCACATTCGCTACTTCACACTTTATTTATTTGGATTTCTTGCAAAATTAATTAGTCGAACTAGCGAATGGGCATTTTCAGCCTTTTATTTCTCAAATGACGTAATTAATTTACTAATATAATTATTTAAAAATTAGCTCATTTTCTATAAAATATTTTATACTGTTTTATCTGTTCACCAAATTTCAGCCTTTTAACATTGTTTATAAGTAAATTACACCTTTCCCCCCATAAAAATGTTATTATCTCAACTTCAACTTTTGGCTTATTCGCTACTTGTGAATAAATCCATCGCTATCAAAATTGTTAGTCTTTAGCAAAAGTTGTCTCTGAAGACTGAGTTTATTTAATTTTCTTTATAAGCATGAAGGATTTAATTAGTTGCAATTTATGTTAAACACTAATTTTGGTATTTATTTGAAGGTGAATTGTGTTCCAAAGTAGCCTGCAGTTATTTATTTTATAATAATTTTTAATGTTTTTGGCTAAAAAAAGCTTCTGTCAGGCATTTTAACTACTGGAATTGTAGAGAAAATGCTATTTGTTAAAAAGCCAGGATGTGTTCACTGCAAGAATCAAGTAGTCTGGTAAGATTTATTTTTTTGCTATATTTTTTGCATGAACTATTTTCATCTATTTTAAATCTGGAACACGTTGGTTTTCTTTAGTTGTCATATATATCTCGTAAGCAAATATTGCTTAATTCTTCCCTGATTTCAGTTTGTTCGTGATATCAGTATGTACTATCAAAATCAGTGTCTAAAAAAATACAAACTATATGTATGTGATTGTGCTTTTGAAGTTGGTTTATCAAACACTAATATTGCTACTGTAGGATAACGTGGATAAAAATCGTGGTTAAAATACAGCTTTATTATTTATAAACAAATATTTATCCATAATGTTATACCTGTAAAGAATTTAGGAAACCAAATATTTACAAGAGTAAACGTTTGTGATTGCTTTATGATTAACTATCATGTTAATTGTGTTTAGTCAGTGATAACACATGGTAGCACAACTAGGCCTACATTGCCAATAGTACCAATACCGTCACTTAATGTCACATACTACAGATATATGTTTCGGCCATGGTTTGCTGACCATGAGTCTTTAGTCATAATGGAAACCAAGCAGCACGGATTTCATTTCCGGTTTGCAAAATTGCCATTCCATGAGTTCTAACGAAAAGACATGCTCGTTAGTTAAGTTTAATTTTAAAAATGCCAATTGAAACTCATTTTGAATTTTTTTTTTGGCAAATTTTTAATTTAAATTGGTGTGAATGGTTTTGGTATGGATGCGGTATCAACTTCTGTTATATGTTTTCCATATATTTGGTTCCAATAATTTTTGAACCATGGTTGTTTGTGGCATGGCCAACTATAGGTTAGGATTCGTCTAACCATAGTCAAGTTCACCCTCAGATACCGGTAAAGCGCCACCTGGTAACAACAAAGGAAAACAAAATCTTCAGGAAATGGGATGCTCCCAACACGTGCTCCCTGTTGTCATGGTGACACTCCCCGATTTCCTCAATTGTTTTGTTTTGCTTTGTTGTTCCCAGATGGCGCTTTGGCAGGTATTTGAGGGTGAACCTGAGTATAGGTGGTAAACAGTGTTCCAAAAACGATTGGAAAAGAGTATAGAATGGGTTATAAGCCGCAACTGAGCTTGACTTTTCTTTTACCATAACTGCCATTTATGGTAATCTAGTGACCTTGTTGCACCAAAAAGTATGGGTGTTGTGACCCAGTGGGGGCGTGGCCTACTTCCTTGTCATTGACAGCTAGCCAATATGACATTCAACTTCTTAGCATTTTGTTAAATGGCTTCCTTAAGACGCTGCCATTGCTAAACCATCATAAGATGTTTGAAATTATTTCACCTGGTGTTTGACATCGAAAGCCTTATGAGCCATACTGACATTTGCCATCTAGTTGACCAAAAATTTGCATAAACGAACCTACTGACATGCGTAAACTTTATTTTACAATGTTTACAACAAGACTCAAACCTTTGGTACAAGATATATCCATGGTAGAAACACCCGTGAAAGACGTCGAGCCAGTTTTTTTCACTTCTTACTCAAAGAATTGGAAGCCTTGAATGTTCACCAGATTGACAGTTAACGTGGTGTCAGTCGTGAACGTGACGTACACGTCGTGCACTCCCTTCGGTATGACCGTGAGGTCGTTTGATATGGCCACCCAATTGGTGGAACCTCCTGTGTTGGTAAGGGTGACTGAGCCAATGGGTTCGGCGGTCGGATCATCAAGACTAAAGTTGACCTCTACCCCCTGTCCAACGTTGTACACGCCAGCCGCATACACGGCCAGGCTCGTGGCGCTTTTGGTTCCGAAGTCCAGCGAGTACACGATGTACGAATCTGCATTGTCCACGTTCACGTAGATGGAAGTGTCCAGGCAGCCCTCATTACAGTCGATCTTGGTCGTGACGCCCTCCTGACCCTTGTAGAATCTGGCACTCTCGTAGACAAAGGGGCCGTAGGATGTACCGGGTAGTCCGGCGACACCATGGACCAGCGCGAGGACAAAGGCACAAGCTACAAGCTTCATTTTTGTTGGCAAGTTTTTGGTGACTCGAAAGACGATATGTGACCGACTACTCGAGCTTTTTCGGTATGTATCTATCTATGAAAAAAAAAGATTGATGTTATCAATTTAAAGCACAGCACAATCTCAAACAAGCGGCGAAGCCAAAAGCCGGCGACTTTTGGAATCGGTCGTGAAGTGGTAAAGTTGGCAAAATCAAGGCAATCTCAAGGTAATTATATAAGTCACACTTTGGTATAGTGGGTACTCGACAGTTATCTGGAAAATCTCAGGTAATTACGAGTGCTTTGATTAAATCTAGTGATTGGACTATGTAACTAGTTGTGATGACACAGCGACGTATCGAGACCTAAAATACTTGATCATGGTTGGACTAAATCAGAGGGGAAATTCTCTGAAAATAAAGATATTTGTCCTGAAAAGTCCTGGAAAACATTTTTCTATCCTTGAAAATCCTGGAATTTATTGATCTATTTTTATTTTCAAATTTGTTTACCTGAAAATGAATGAGCAGATAAAACAAGAATCATTAAAAAATGTTAACTTGGGTAGGTAATGTTTGTTGAAAAAAGTCCTCAAAATGCTTGAATAAAAATCCTTGAAAGTCCTAGATTTTTACTTTTTTACCCTGCAAAAAATATACCTGTTTAAAGAGCCTGATTTGGTGGAAAATGCTTTTCAGTGATAGCAGCCATTTTTTTGCTAGTAGTGCCATCTAGTGGCGATGTTAATAATTATTATCGGTTTTGCCGCCATCTAAGGAATCACATATCAATTCTAATTTTATATGAATGCAATTTTAACCTTAAATTTGACTTACCTATTGCACAAAAATAAAAAGGGGAGACAAAACCCGACAGTCGCCACTAGGTCGCAGTGTAGGCAATATGGTGCTACTCAAGTATTTCAGAGAATGTATGATTACTGACTTACCCGAGGTTTGCCTCTTGCAGGTCTGTTTCAGTGACGTAGCCGGCTTTTATAGTTAGGGGGAGCGAGCATGCAAAAAAGTGCCCCCCTGACCCCTGTATCCGCCCCTAGTATAGGCGCCACTTCTAAAAAATTGGGTAAAAGAGGAGCATGCGCTCCACCTGCACCCCCCTAGCTACGCTACTGGTCTGTTTGTTCTTGTGTTTTGGAAGATAAATTTGAAAAAAATAACAAATTTTCTTGATCAGAGATAAATTATTTTAATTTTAACATAACATTTGATCAGGATATTATACATTCAGATTTTGGCTAACGACATTCGATTTTTAACACACGAATTCTACTCGAAAAATTCAAAACCGCTGATGTTTATCAAGTCGGTGGTCAGGGTGGTGTCCGTCGTAAACGTGATGAAGACGTTGTGCACGCCTTTCGGGATTGTTGTGAGGGCAGCAGAAATGGTCACCCAAGTGGTCATCCCACCCGTGTTGGTCAGAAACACATCATTGGCGATGCTGGGGCTGTCCAGACTGTCCAAGTGGAAGTTGAGGTGCACACCTTCGCCGATGTCATAAACCCCCGCCATCTTGACCTGCACGGTCGTGGCGGCATTGGTGCTGAAGTCCAATGAGTACTCCAGATACGAGTCAGCGTTGTCCACATTGACGTAGATGGAAGTGTCAAAGCAGCCGGCCGGGCAGTCGATCTTCGTTTGCACTCCGAGCTGGCTCTCGTACTGTCTGGCGTACACAAAGCCGAACGGGTTGTACGACTTGCCGACTCCCGTCGCGCCCATTTCGGCGACCGCCAACACCAACAGTGCTGCAATAACTAGAATTTTCATTTTTGGCGGGAAAGATCGTTAGACGATTTTGCTTACAGACTCTGGAAGTTTGTTGTGGCTTACGACTGAGATCGACACTTATTTATACAAACGTGAAACAGTTATCGGTTGGCTGTCCGTCAACTGTTAAGCCGTCAGCCGACGACTTCGTGGAATCGGGCGGGGAAGTGATGTTAGCGGGAAGTTTTGCGGCAAGTTCAAGGAAATCTGTTTTGATTTTCAAGTCGCGATAAGTTGTATCGCGGGGAAATCCAGGCTAAGGTTATTATGTGAGGAAGATAAAAAGAGATTCGTGCTTCAGTTGCGATGTCAATGTTGTGTTTTGGATTTTGCAAGAGATTTGAGGTCGCACTGCACATGCGCGAACCTTGGGACGGGTGCGTAATCGTGCCCTTTGGCATCAAGGGCCTGGTTTTTCCACCAGATTTGCATTTCATAATTGTTATTACAAGAATTGTTGTTCTGATCCGCGGTAATCTAATAATGAAGTTATCAAAATTGCGAAAGAACTGATCACTGATAACCCTTGAGTAAAGTAACTGCATGTGACCTGCAATTTTCAAGTACGTGCTCTTTACCAGGTCGATTTTTGGATAGTATTTGCTTAGTTTGGGATGACCATGGGCTAGTAGTAAGCCAAATGAGGGTTTTAATATATGCAGTTCCATTTGTTAGATTAGTGTACTGATCAATAAGTCATGGATAACCCATTGGTATGGTTAAGGTCACTTAACAAAATATTTTGTTGATTAACGAAATATTGAGAAAAAATGCATTTTCCTAAATTCACAACTTGCTCTATAGTTATTTGTTAAAAAAGGCTTCAAAATGTTTAATTAAGAAACATTGACGTCATCAGGCAGAAAAAAACTTGCTGCCAAAACATCACCAGGCAGAACTGTGTTGACATCTGTGAGTAGGCCTATCATCTTGCAACAATCTGATTGGCACCAAGTTAAATGGCCATCAGTGTATTTTAGGACTAGTTTTGGTGATGGTCAAGGATGACCATGTGCACGTAGTAAGCCAACCATGGCATTACAAGTTCAAGTTTGAAAGTTGGCATGGTTCACTTGCATGCAAGTTCCAGTGTTTGTGTTTAAGTTTAGAAACGTTGATGTCATGGATTGATCTTGATTGAGTTCGGTTTCTTTGAGATATAATGCCATAGTTAGGTTAGAATGACCCCGTAGTCATCTCTGACTAAGTGTTATTAAATATGGCAATTAATTTGGCCTGCTAGTAAACTCTGAAATGATGGCTCGTAACTGAACAGATTGTGGAATGAGGACCATATTGCTTATGCTTGGTAAACTATAACCCTTAACTCATAGTAAGCAGAGTATAGGAGACAAACTTTAGTCAGTTTCATGTGCCATTAAGCATGTTAAATTTCATTCTGCTTGGTCTCCAAATATAACCTCGTCCTCGTGCAAGGACTGACCATGCAATATTGTTGTGCTATAACAGCTAAGGGTTATTACTGACTAGGCGTTGACAATGGGACTGAACATGATATACAATCAATGAAATATTCCAGTTTCAGTGACCTATGAGGTAATGCTTGACCATGCCTGTCAAGTCATTGTCACACCATGTTGAACGTGATTTTTTTTTGTATTACATGAGGCAAGGGTTATTTTTGACCATGCCCATTAGCATCCCACTCAATACCAAATAGTCAAAAAATACCTGGCCTAACCTGGCAAGGATTTAACAGTATGTGGTCACTTGCTGGGCTACTTTGAGTCAATAACTTTGTGCCAAGGGTCATTGTTACAGCACGGTTACTGTGAGCCATTTCATTTACAATGAGTCAAGGGTTACACAACTTACACTTGACCATGCACTATATCTTCCCTTCCCATCCGATAATCCTTGGTCAATAAATAGCTGACCTAGCGGAAAGTTAGGTTACTTTGAATCGAGGGTCCGTTAACCCGGCCTTGACCACGTGACCTTTCAATAAATCGGAATAAAGACTGAATCAGGTAAACAAGGTTTTTAATTTAATCACATTGAGTTACATTGAAACAGAAAAACTGAAAGCCTTTGATGTTTAACAAGTCGCTGGTACGCTCGTCGCGGGTCGAAATGGTCAAGTAGACGTCATTAAGTCCAGTGACTGGGCGTATAACAGGAGCAGTTATGACCAACCATTGGTTCATGTCCCCAGTGTCCGACAAGGGGACAGTGGCAAAATAATCGTTGCTAGGACTGTCTAGGCTGAAGCTGACGTTGACGCCGCCGACCGAGCCCACGGCGCCGGCCATCACCACTTCCACCGACGCGGCGTTTTTGGTGCCGCCAAAGTCCAGGGAATACACGAGGACCGAGTCGGCGCTGTCCACGTTAACGTAGAAGTGGTCGTCGGAGCAGTTGGCAGCGACGTCACAATCGTACTGAATCGTGGCGCCGACTTGACTTTTGTACGAGTTCGCACCGACGTAGGAGAAGGGATCCACTGCGGTCACGCCGCTGATTCCGTTGACGCGTGCCAGTGTGAACAGCAGGGCGAAAGTTAGAAGTTTCATCTTGATTGGAAGGCTGGAAGTCTGTGTGCGACTTGGTGCGATTTAACTGGACTTATTTATATACGAGCTAATGACTGGGAAGAAACTTATCAGTTTGCAAGAAATGAGGGAGATAAGTCGGGCAGGAAGTGGGAAGTGACGTAATGACGTAATGCGGAATTGCAATTGGGAAACCTCATTTTCATTAGGAAAAATTGTCTACTCTTAGCTGGATTGAAGTTATATCATTTGTATTGCAGAAGGACCTCAGAACAAGCTCTCAACTTTGGGGTAAGTCAAAAGGAATATAGCTATAGTCTGCCAACACTTTAAGGGGGCTGTCCACACTTTTAAAAACGTGGGCCTATTAGGATTTCAATGTTAAATTCGTTTTCTTCAAACTGAAACAACTCAAGAACAGGTGAAAGTTCAACGATGGGGTTTGATTTTTTTAAAAGATTATAAAATTTATTAAAAACGGATGCATGATTATGACG
>JAQIXP010004902.1:0-10991 GCA_034700285.1 Proteroiulus fuscus | reverse complement strand
CCGGAACTTATGAAGTTTGATTGGTAGTTACTCGGGACTTCACGAAAGTGGGGAGGAGCCATTCTGGTGGAAATGTAGGAATTTTGGGAAAATTCTGTCGGACGGTTTCGGTGTTATGAGGGAATGACTTGACCCCCCCCCCCCTTTTCACATCTCTGGTTTGATGGTTTCTATATAGGGTTAATGACTTAGGCCTGATGGCGATTTTTTAGAGTTATTGGACCGAAGAGGGTATGGCCCAGTTTTTTGGCTTTTGGCATGGTATGGGAAGGGATAAAGGTCCTTTGTCCCGTGATTTTTCGGATAATTTAATTTTAATAATTTTGAGGAATTTAGGATTGTTTTTTTCTCAAAAAGTTTGTTTTGAAATTTATGTTTCATCTAGGCTACTTTAGCTTGGCGTTTCAGGGAATTTGATTTGTGCAGTTTTCAGCAAAATTTTGTAACAACAATTAAAGGGTCAGTCCCACTTTGAAACAAGTTGATTTTAGGAAAAAGAGCATGGAAATTGGAATTGGATTTGAGCCTAAAAATCATTAGATAAAATGATCTGAATACATGGATTTGGATGAAAATAGAAAGCCCAAATTGGCGCCATTTTACTAAAACTGTGTGGCGCCTTCTACTGGATAAAAGACGTCCTAGAGGGCGCCACCAACTTTCAGTGTCTGCTGAAATCTATGGAAAAATGGCGCCTAACGTGTATTTGGCAAACGTTGTGATTTCTTCAATATGAAAACTCTGCTGCAATTATTATTGTCACAGCCATTCATATCTATAGTATTATAAGTGTAAACAACTTAAATATCACTTGTTACAAAGTGGGATTTTCCCTTTAAACTAATGTCATTTAAAATCTATGCTGCTGTTGCACTCAGAAATTATCCTAGGAAAAATTTTGTTAGTAATTTTAGCAAGCTCGTAATGCTGATTGGGTTAAATTATTTCTACAGAAAAATTCTGCAAGCTGTTTTCTGTTCAGAAATTTTAATATTTCTCAAAAATGTTCCTACTGGAAAGCATATATCCATGGGATTTGTAGTAGGCCTATAGGGTAGGGATTTTGGAGAATTATTAGGCGTGTTTTAGTGCTATACCCTGTTACCATTTGGACACATAGTTAGGACCTGGAGCGTTTTACTGTTGACGCCAGCTGTTTTATCGTTTTGGATAACGATGCCGGATAACCAAAAAGGTAACCAACCTCTTATCTACCTAAATAGGTGGGGTACCAAATGAGGTAACAGAAATTATGGATGCTTCGTACAGGAAAATCATCGAATGAAGAACTTTGCGGTTTAGCATTTTGCTTGTATCCTATGATAGGAGTTAAGAACTACTTGTAAACTGGATGACTCCGCGTATGACAGGGTAATAACGCCAAAACACGCCTATTGTATAAAATATTTGTATACACAGTTGATATTTTGAGTCACATTACATGAATTTTTGTGTATAATTCTATCTCAAGTGAGTTACTGAGCTATTTACTGAAGCCCAAACGAGAGGCGGTATTTTTGTATCCACCTTGTTTATATAAAGGTACTTGGCACCTATAACTCGCTTATAACATTGTAATCAAAATTACAGGTTTTCCATCCTCAACTTCCTTCCGGTGAAATGGGCGTTTACCCAGAAAATGACACAGCGTGAAACACCTATTGGGTTAACTACGGTGTTAACACGAAAGCGAGAGTCAAAACCGATCGATTCAGATTCATTTTCCAGCTTTTATTTTATGGATTTATCGAAATTTTAATTTGACTTCTAATTTCCGAGGCTGAAAGGGTTACCATGGAAGGAATATCAAATACGGTCCGAGTGTAGTTTATTCTGTGCAAATAGGCCCATGAATGAATGGAGGCGTTTCATGCTGACATCACAAGGTCGGTTTTTTAATTGCATTGCCCTCAAATATGGCCGACTTCCGTCTGTAATATATCAACGCGATGCTGGCCATGTTTGAGGAAAAATGGCGCTAGGATAAAATACCTACTTTTTTAATTTCGGGTAAATTTTTTGGCCAGAATGAGGCGTTATGCTCGTGACGCTTCTGCTAACTGACTTGAAAGCTGCCATGAATTCATAGAGGGCGCCATCTATGTCAGATAACTACATGGCGTCTAAAGGTGCCTTAATTCGGGATTACAAAAATCTTACAAGAAACTTGCTTTCAACATTCAGCATTAGGGTGTGACGTTACTCACCCGGATGCAGTGGTGTCCGGCATTAGAAAAATCTTATAAGAAATCGATTTGTCTGGATAGACACCTAGGAGCTGCCTAACCTGTCAGAAAGTAAAATGGCTGCACCCATTAGACCCTATGCGAACGATTTGAATCGATGTAGAGGGCGTGCCATACGATGCATATGGAAAATGCCGCCGCCATCTTTGTTTTGCTGAAATGGCGCTACTTTCGTTCGGCATAACACAGTTTAAGACCAGTGGCGTAGCCAGCTTTTATAGTTAGGGGGAGCGAGCATGCAATAAGGCACAAAAAGGCGCCCCCCTGTATCTGACTTTGGCATAGGCGCCACCTCTAAAAAAATTGGGAAAAGGGGAGCATTCGCTCCCCCTGCTCCCCCCCTAGCAACGCTACTGTTTAAGACGTAAGGGATTCAGAAAGGTGTGACGTCACTTCACTCAGATATCTGCTAAGATCATCTGCATTGGCATAACACACGTTAGACGTAAGGGA
Source organism: Proteroiulus fuscus (assembly GCA_034700285.1). NCBI lineage: Eukaryota > Metazoa > Arthropoda > Diplopoda > Julida > Blaniulidae > Proteroiulus > Proteroiulus fuscus. The sequence continues at coordinate 8,292 of JAQIXP010004902.1, read as the reverse complement.
TTCCGAAAGGTGTGACGTCACCTCACTCAGATATCTGCATTGCCAAAAACGCTACCTGCTTCTTATCTTAGCAACTTTATAGGTATTCTATTAGAAAGACGAAAATAAAGTAATTAGCCTCTCTTGATTCTTATTTACCGCAAGCACAACCCTTACTTTGAATGTAAAATAGATTAGCACATTTTACACTAAAAAAACATGTTGAAAATCAGTTCTTTTTTTAATGCCCCTCTTTTTTTTTCCTACCAGAAAGAAATTAATCATTTTGGGTTCTTCTTCTATACCGCATTCCTCACACAAAAATCACATGGTATGTGTGCGGCTTCTCTTGTGTTTTAGGCCCATGTTTTGAATCTGTGTGTTTGGGCTGAAGCGCTTGCAATTAATTCTGGATGCAATTTAATGAGCTTTTTCGAATGCTTGCACGCATGCATGACAGGAATACGTGTGCGCGTGCTCACGTGTCAATGTGGCCTGGATGACACATGCCTTATTTATCCCTATAGCCACGTTCAAACATCCCCATTCCCCTTGCATATACAAAGTCCCCAATTATATACCCTCCTTAATATACGTTTGGGTTTCAGAGAATATGGAACTGCCTGTGCTAAAAATGAAAAAAAAAATAAACTTTCGGATAATGGGTATAGCTTAACTTGTGGAATGCACGTAAGTTTTGACTCCATTCCAAGTAATTTAGGGGAAAAATAAGTGAGTACGGTAGTTACGAATCATATGACCAATTACTTGACCTAGAGTATTGATGGTGGTAATAATATTTTTTCTCGTGAATTATGAACACGATTAAGGAAAGCAAGCTTAAAGGGAAAGTCCCATCTTGTAGCAAGTGGTATTTAAATTGTGTGCACTCATTAGATATGAATGGCTGTAACAATAATAATTGCAGCAAAGTTTCCATATTGAGGAAATCACGACGTTCGCTCAAATACACGTTAGCCGCCATTTTGCCATAGATTTCAGCAGGCATTGAAAGTTGGTGGCGCCCTCTAGAACATGCAAGTCTTACGTGTTTCATTAGATCTGATGCTTTTTATCCTGTAGAGGGTGCTACATACTGTCAGTAAAATCGCGCCTACTTGGACTTTACATTTTCAATTAAATCCATGCATTAAAAAGTAAAGCGCCATCTGTGGCGAATACCTTTTTAACTACAGTTTCGCCTGTACTAAAATGGCGGCCGATGTTATTTGCCATAGACACACGGCGCCATCTACGATGAATACTAAATGGCCCATTATCGTGGTGTTTTTTTATTTTTTGTCAAATGGTGCATCACGGGAGTATTTTTGCGAGGGAAGTATTATGAACTTCAATCATAAGTATACTTGAAGTGACAGAAGCTCAAACCGAGAACCATTTTTTTGTCATCTCGGTATTTGCTTATATTTATTCTGATATTGGTGTGTGTGTGTGGGGGGGGAGATAGGGGGCAGTAAATATGGCGTTTCTGTCTGTCTGTCTTGTCAATCCTGTCATGAATGGACCAAGCCCCTGTTTTTAATACCGTACAAAATTCTTCCCTCGGCCTATGCTCGCTCATTAATGATTTTTCTGGCAAGAATTTGTCATTTGGTAGCACGTCATTAAAATGCCTCGCTCCCAAAGCAATCAAAATCACAATTTTATACGGTATATAAATACATACTGCCTATAGGCCTTGTCCTCCTCCTCCTCCTTCTCATAGTCCCCCCCTCCCCCCCATCCATGTCATCTTTCCATCCCCCTCCCCCGCCTAACCCCAATCTCCTTTCTCTATGCTTTTAAGTATTAAAATCCGAGTGTGGAATTTACGTCCCTTTTTAATTGTCTGCAATATTGGATATGAAGCTTCGGATTTCCATAGAAATTCTATTCTGGACTCGTGCATGTACATGGAAAATTATCAATCGATAGAAATAGTGGTCGAGGGGGCAAGATGGACGCGAGTATACATAACCCTAATAAAAACTATACGACTCTTATGTAGACTGTCATGGCTGCCATTAAGCTCAAAGCATCATGGGAACCGTATTTTAACTTTAGCCATTGGAGTCAATTGGGAACGAGGCTTGCACGTGCGAAATTTGAGCACGTGATAAGAAAGCATCAATGGACTATTCGCGTGCAAGTCTCGCGCACAACTGGCTTCAAAGCAGAAAGAGCTAATGAATCGAGCACGAGAATTGCACGCGCGAAATACAGCAGGTTTCAATTGTATATGCACGTGCATGTCTCGTGCTCAAATGATTCCCAAGTATAGCGAATCTATGCAGAGAATTATTATAGCATTAGCATAGCAAGATGTTGGAATTCATGCAAAAGAAGAGTTGCAGGAAAGTTCTATGGGACTATTGCTTGCAGTGATTGCCCATTTGCAAGGGGCAAATTTTGCTTTATGTCTGAAAACAACCTGAGCGTGAGCTTTCAACTTTAACCTATCCATGGTTTTTACATCATGCATTTACAGCTATTGTTTGCGCTATAGGCTGTTCAACTAAAGAGTAAACTGAAGTAAAATGGGCCTGTTTTCAGTCGTGCCAATAATTGGCATAATGAGTTAATCATAATACCGGTTCTCTGTATCCTAACAAATTGTAAGATAGAAAAAAACCACAAGTGGTACTTTGCATTTTGACTTTTTTTGTTGAATAAGAGCATTTTGTAACTTTCTTGGTGGTGTTTTCCAATATAAAATCTGTTATAAAAGATTGACTAAGGCATGTAATGCAGGGATCGGTTGACTGTTGGTTAACCTCATGGTTTCGGCTTTGAAAATGAGGCGCCCTCTGCAGACAATGCATAGTTACTAAGCAAAATTAATGCATGACGTTATTTTTAAAGAAGTCACGTGACAAGGTGGGAGTTTCCACCTGATAGTGAGATTACTCCCTACACAATATTATCCCCTAATAAATATGCTGATGAGATTGTAAGGTGTTGAATTGAATTGAATACAGCCAAGGATTGTTACAGGGGGCGCTTTGATTAGACCTAGGAAACTATGAAGTTAACTGCAGCAAGGAATGATGTTAGTTTCGTTACACTATGAGTTTTAGTGGCTGCGTCTGCTTACAGAGGGAGCTATATACTATATACTATGATGTGGACTTGCTTTTAAGGCCTCGTTCAATCTTTTGAGCCCTTGCATGGAATCGATGTTGTTTTTGTTGTTGTGGACTGCAAAGGGACAGTCTCGTATGGACTGACTGCACATGCGCAGTAACTGTATGCCTGGATTAACTGCAATTGCTATATATGTGTGTGTGTGTGTGTGTGTGCACTGTGTGCCTTTATTAAGCGAAGCGTAAACGATTACTTCGTATTAGATGCTATAATAAATTTATTACCATCCAAGCATTAATTATACATTTTCCCTAGTTGGATGATTGCAACTAAAATTCCAAGCCATCCCACTTGCATTTGAAAATTGTCCCTTTTGCTTTTCACTTTCTTTATATCCTTTGCTGCACTGCTGCTGCTGTATATTCTTCAATTATTTCATCCCTAATTCATTATTTAACACACACCACCCCATTTCCAGTTACCCCACCCCCCCCCTCCACATCTCTGCTTTTGTGCTTGGCATGGTTTTAATGCAAACTGGTATGTAAGTCCTTTAGAAATTTCAGTGGTGACAGAAATCAAACGTGTACAACCCCAAAAGTAGGCCTACCCAAATATGCATTTTTGAAATTCCATTAAAATCGAATTTTTCTGGGCTTTCTAGTTTGGGGATTTAAAGTGGGGGATTTCTGGGGAGATGTGGGGGGTCCCTGAGTTCATCATTTATTTACCTTTGATGTAGAAATATTGCATACATTTTTATTAATTTTTAAGTATGTTACTTTTAAAGTAAATAATTTGCCAACAAGAAATTTTAAGTTTTTAAACTAACTTATTCATAGTAACTAAAATTGAACTAATAATAGTAAAATAAGAAATAAGAAAATAAAAAAAGCGCCACCAAGTGTACATTTCCAATATATTAAAATTAACATTGGAAAGATTGCGTTATTTAAAAATATAGGCCTATAACGGTATAAATTGAAATTTGTATATGCATATTTGTATATGCATTTTTGCATAAAAGAAAAGTGAAACCAAAATTGAATGTTTCTTCCATCACAAACAGATGGCATTACAATTTCTGAGATTTTAGAATTCAGGTATTTCTGAGAAATCAAAAAAGTCTCAGAAAATTTCCGATACATTAAATATAACATTGGAAAAAATTGGAAATTTTTTAAAATATTCTTTTGTTTTATAAAATACATTTATTCCATATTTTTCTATGCATTTTTGCATAAAAGGAAAGAAGTGAAGCCAAAATTGAATGTTTCCAATGGTGACCCTTTCTTCCATTGCTAATAGATGGCGCTAAACGTTTCTGAGATTTTGGGATTCACATATTTCTAAGATCAAACAACATGGCGCCGTCCATGTCATAGGCCCCCCTATACATAAAATTTGTGATTTCTCATTAATGAATTAAGGCTTATTCCAATATTAGTATTTTATTTCTACTTATGTTATATAAAAAATAGCATGAAGTGAGACTGACCCTTTAAAAATAGCCTCAACAAATTCAAAAAACAAGAAATTTTACTTTTTAGTTCACAAAATGAATCCATTTTAAAATACGATATTTATATTGTTTTTAACATTTTTAAAGAATAACGTAATTTAAAAAGGGATTTATATGCTATTTTTTTTAATACAAAAATGGCTATGTAATATTGTAGAAAATATGCAAAAAAAATAATATATAGCTTTTTAAACGTGAAGAATGCAAATTATTAGTCATCAGCCGATGTTGAGATGAAAGAGAGATTTAAGAGATGGTATATATAGTTATAAGAATAAGGATTTTTTCCTCTTAAAAAACCCAATCTAATTCCCCCTCTCTTCTTATACACACTCTTATATGCATTTATTACTTCAATAATACATTATAGAAAAAACGAAAGGAATTCAAGCAAATTAATGTACGTATAGCATCGTAAACTACAAATTATTCAAGTAGAGCTGCTATAGCATATAGCCTTATATGATAATACAGTATTAAGAAGCACAATTTTTAAGATATAGTTTTCTTATTTTCTTTTACCCCTTAAAATAATGGCATAAAGAAATGAATAGTAATGAGCTTGCATGCATGCTTGTTTGCGTGTATTTTTACAAGAAATTAATCGTTTAAAAAAAAAGCATTTTTAATATCCCGAATGTTTTGAATGAAATAAAGTTTAAAAAAAAATATTTTATATGGGAAATTAATGTTTAGGAATGTGCGAAATTCATAGCTTAATTAAAGGATGTAGTATGTGAAGCGTAATTAATTATGCCCATTTACATTTTAATTGTCTTTCGAGATGCATAGATCAAATGCTGCGAAATTAAATTATTCAACAGATTATTTTATCGTTAAATTTTTTTGCAGAATTCAAGTATGAAAGTTTGCTAGGCCTATAATATATACATGCAGCTATATGTGAAGCCAAATTGATTAAGACACTGTAGATTGGCGCCCATCTCAACTATTGTTCGTCTTTTTAAAGGGAAAGTCCCACTTTGTAGCAAGTGATATTTAACTTGTAAACGTCTACTAGATATGAATGGCTGTGACAATAATAATTGCAGCAGTTTCCATAGTGAAGAAATCACTACTTTTGCCAAATACACTTTAGGCGCCATTCTCTTTTATTGATTTCAGCAGACACTGACAGTTGGTGGCGCCCTCTAGGACATGCGTGTCTACGTGTTTCATGAGAGCCAATGCCTTTTATCCAGTAGAGGGCGCCACATACTGTCAGTAAAAATGGCGCCTCTTTGGGCTTTGCATTTTCAACCAAATCCATGTATTCAGGCCATTTTATCTAATGATTGGTGGGCTCAAATCAAATTTCAATTTCCATGCCTTTCCTAATGTTTCATGTTTTTCCTCATACAACCAGCTTCTTTCAAAGTGGGACTTTCCCTTTAATTCAAACATCACTGTTGCAAAGTGAGACTATCTCTTTATGATATTTTATGAAAGGAATGTGAATTAAGTGATGTCATCGCAAGCATTCTAGAACTGTCCTTCCATTTTATTGAGCAACAATTCTTATCTGTTATCTGGCAGCATTAATGTTATGACAACAGTGTTGCCAGATAGCAGATCTGAATGATCAGAATGAATATCCTCCTACCAAATGGCATTATGATATGCTGATTGTAGGGTACTGAATTGAAGATCACAGGACTAAAAATAGTTGAATAGGCGTGTTTTAACGTTATTCCCCTGTCATACGCTGTAGTTATCCAGTTTACAAGTAGTTCTTAACTCTATCATAGGATACGAGCAAAACGCTAAAACGCAAAGTTCTTCATTCGATGATTTTCCTGTATACGAAGCATCCATAATTTCTGTTACCTCATTTGGTACACCACCTACTTAGGTAGATAACAGGTTGGTAACCCTTTTGGTTACCCGGCATCGTTATCCAAAACGATAAAACAGCTGGCGTCAACAGTAAAACGTTCAAGGTCCTAACTATGTATCCAAATGGTAACAGGGTAATAATGCCAAAACACGCCTATTGATTCTATTGGGGGTACCGAGGGTACCCTATCTAGCTAGGATGTGTTACAAGGGAAAGTACCAACATGCTTAAAAATGAAAAATACTTTAATACATAAAATAGGCAGTGTGAAGTCAAAAACGAGCCACGTGAAAAATCGATCATACAGATTATAAATCGGTGCGACTTTTCACATAGCCCGTTTTGATTTGACACCGACGATAAGTGGACGGATAGCTTCATAATAGTCTTTCGGTCAAAATTTTAACAGCCTCCTATTAGCCAGAATGTCATTTCAAAACTGAATTCAAATCAATGCTTGCCTATAAAGTCCATTTGGGATTCTGTATACCTTTTAAAACATCGATCTTTCATCCCCCCACCTTTACATCGCAATTTTCAAATTGAATTCCCTGCCCTGCTTTTTTTTTATTTTAAAATTTTATCACCCTCCAAGGCCCCCCTGGGTCCCTTGCCAGTCCCCCCTCCCCCATCCCCCTCCCCACCGTGAAAATTCTCATTTCGACGCTCGGCTTGTGAAAATATTAATAATAATTTCCAATATGTTACAATGACGCTGCAACATAGAGACCTTTCCCTCTTAACAGCAGTAGCAATAGGCAGCCCCTTTGCTAATAACGTTTTCTTGGCCTCGTATCTCTGCCATATTGGCTGTCCAAGCTGCTGGACGTGACAGAAGACAAATGAAGCAGTTTTTGAATCCACTGAGCATGCGCAGTCGAGGGAGCCCAGGGAAAAGGCTCGAAAGGTTATGACATAAATCTGAACACAATAAATCTTTTGGCAAAATCGAAGAACTTGTAACTCAACAGATTTTCCACTCTTCTTACTGCCAGGTTTTCTCTTTTTACTCTGGAGAGTTGGAGGGGAGAAAGGGGCATTTTGGATTGGCCGGGGAAGGGGAATCTGCCTGGGATTTGGGGGGGCATTTCCCATATCTATCTTGTGTGTGGGGGGGGGGGAAGGCGGTTGTTTGTGGTGTTCCCCCCACTTCAGTGCGCTCGGTTTAAATGATGGAAAATGGGAGTTGGGGAGTTCTGTCCACTCGGTCAGTTTGCTCCTGCTGCTGCCTGCAAGAGGTGTTATCTCTGATGAAGATAGGATTTGAGTAGGAGTGATGGTGTCGGGTGTTACTTGACTGACCATTTAAGTCATCGGAGCGAAAGGAATTGCGCAACTGACGCAGAAAACTTGAACGGCGAAAAAGGGCCCCAGTTAAAAAAGACTAAGACCGTTTGTCATGGTTGTCAAGACGAATGTGATCAATGAGGCGGGGAAATAGCAGGTCAGCCGATCTGACAACACTGCCAATTGAGGCCTGCCCCTGTGGAACAGCTGGCCAAATGCACAATAAAACCAAAACCAATTTCTCATATGTACTCCTAGGGCTTCACTCGATCCAATGACCATATATCAGAGACTGGCATATAGATTTCTCTCTTTTCAAATTTTTTCTTTCCTATTTCCAACTTCCAATATAAAGTCAGGATTTTTTTATTGTATTTTTTTTTCTTACGGTAAACCCTTGGCTAACCTGTAACTAAATATAAACTTTTTAAACTTATTTTTATTAGAGCAATTTCACCCTATAGGTTATATACTTAAGGGACAGTCCCACTTTGTAGCAAGTGATATTTAAAGGGATAGTCTCACTTTGAAACAAGTTATTTTTAAACAGTACACAATTACTAGATATTAATTTCTGTGCCAA
>JAQIXP010004901.1:0-10991 GCA_034700285.1 Proteroiulus fuscus | reverse complement strand
TGCAAATGCCAAAATTCATTCCCTAGGAGTTTTGGCATTAACTTTATTCCAATTCCAACCAAATTCCTATAGATACTGCCACAACTTTAATTCAAATTAAATTTAAATTTAAATTTAAATTTAATTCAAATTAAATTTAATTCAAATTAAATTTAATTTTCAAATTTAAAATTTCAAATTTCGATTTGAATTAAATTTAATTTGAATTGATTTTAATGTAATTTTGTATGTCGGGATTTCGATTGTCGGGATTATAATTCGTCGGGATTGTTAACCTGTCGGGATTATCATTTGTCGGGATTGTGAACCTGTCGGGATTATAACTAGTCGGGATTTTGACTGTCGGGATTTTGACGTGTCGGGCAAGTGATTGTCGGGATTTTGACCCAGACCCTACAAACAATCTGCTTCTGCAGAAATTAGTCACCTGCCTCAATTCTGAAAACAAATTCTGCAGAAACAAAATTATCGTGGTATATTATTGGATCTATACCAAGAATATTGACGTCATTTATAAGCTTACTTGGCCTGCAGAAGTTGTCATGCTTTAGAACATACATTTAGTCATGATAGGATCTTAGTTTCAAACTTCTTTGATGATGATCCAAGGCACCCGGTGTACATTGAAAGATACTCCATAAATAGATGTAAAAATAACAAAATCTGCAATTAAAACAATTTCATTTCAGCTATGTCCTTGCATAAACGTTAATTGTAAAGATGAATTATAAGTAGTATTTCATGGTAATTGTCATGATTTTAAGAGTTGTAAATAATAATTTTGCTTTATTTTAACTTAAATTACAATTTTTCCCTAGAAAAATTTATATACTTTCAGCCATTAAATATTTGAAGGCATTTCATCAGAGATTTAACCAATAATATAAATTAAAAGGTACAAATTTAAGTTTAAAACAACGAAGTAAACTGGCGTTAACGCATTTATACTTTCACCAAACAGATTTTGTTCATAAACGAGATGAGGATGATTTATACGAGGAGAAGTGTAAAAATAAAAGAAAACAAAATTGTTTACCTGTATATCTTAATATTTATTATATACCATTTCATCGAAAATATCATTTAAGCCAATGACTGCATCTGGATGTGTATCCACGTAATATAATCCTGAAAATTGAACATTATTTCTTTCTTTTTCTAATTAAGTTCTTATAGTTTGCATATATATAATCAAATGTTAATGACTTACCTGTAACTATTCCTGCCACTACATATAAGCCTGCTACAAAACTAGCCGTTAATATCAACGTGGCTATTATAAGTATTGTATCACTATCCAACATTTTAAAAGAAAGAAAAATAAATAAAGTTAGTAAGGTCCCATGTAATACTACGAAGAAGTTATTCACTCTAAAAATGCTGCTACCGTAAAGATCATCTTTTATTTGACTTGGGTGCCCCTGCAGTGGCAATAATTGCATCATGTATAAAGGGTATGGGGTCAAAAGTTTGGTTACTTTAAATTGTTTATATCACCTTCGCTATTCACTACTATAGCAGTAAACACATTGTTACTAATTCGTGGGGTGGAGATATAACTCGTATTTATACTGATTGGTGTAAAATTTAACCAGTTATAAGTTTGACAAAAATGCATTGTTTGAAATGCTATTTTTAAAATGTGATGTACCAGGAAGCTTTGTAGGACATCCCAACTATATTATAACACCTTCCTGATAATGTAGAGCCTACTATTTAGTTTTATTTGCATAACACATGCAATGACACTCTCTCTATCGAGACGTGTTTGCTGATTTCATTTTTAGTATGTTTTTACATTTGAAAACAATATGAAACGAATATATTATGAATGTTTGTGTATTAAATCAGTTCTTTATCATAGTATAGCTACGTAAGACATTTAAACTTGATTAGACAAAGATATAATATTATATTTTAATTCACATTTAATATACAGTATGTGATTTAATTAATGACTCATGCACACTTTCAACTTTAATAATGTCTGAATGAAAAGTATGATAAATACATTTTTAAATGTATATATGAAAGTGTGTTATCTGTTCTCCATTGCATGATCATCATGTGTGCAGTCTTAAGTCTGTGGTTACCTGAAGACTCAGACCCGGACTGGCTACTGTTGGCCCAGGTGGCTAATTCTAATGTTTACTCGAGGTGGCCCAATAGGCAAAATTTAAGTTGGCCCGGGTAGGGTTTTGCACCCCAGCACACCGGGCCAGTCCGGGCCTACCTGAAGTCAAAGGCCAACATTTGAGAATGTGTCCCAGCACATTCTCTTTGATGCAAACAATGTTAGACCTTCCATGTCTCTTTTCATCCAGTGCCATTTTGGACTCATATCAAATCTCTTGTTTAGGCGTACAATAGTCTTCATAGAAGGTGTAGGATGTACTCCATTTTTACATGCAACTAATTATGGATAACTACATGTAGCATATATAACTACCTATATGTAACAACTAACAACATCTATAGAAACTTTTCTGTTTTTGCTTTTCATGCTACATGCTTGTTTACAAAAAAAATTTTTTTGTTTTGAAGTTATTACTAATGAAAGTGTGAGGCATTAATTAAGTCACACCCTGTACATGTACATGTATATCTACAGTTCATTTTTATACAATGAGGACCAAGTGCTAAAGAGTCTGATTCAGAGTGATTATTGAGTGCTCTCTTATAATGCACACTTTTAAAAACCTCCTTTGTAATGTCCAATGATGTTGTTTATTATATGCTAATCGATTTCCAAGTACTAAACAATATTTTATATATAATTGCATTTTTAAGGGCCAGTTGTACCAACAACAGTTAAGTCTTAACCTTGGGTTATTTTGATCATGTGATTGATTTGGGCCAATGAAAATTCAGGATTGTGAAGAAAACCTAAGATTAACAGTGGGTTAATTTTAACTGTAGTTGGTGCAACTGGCCCTTAATACTATATAATCAAAATTCCCCATAATGATAATTGGCCATCCATAAAGGAGGTAACGCATTTAACTTGGGTGGGTAAAAAATGTAGACTTCTACAATTCGTGATAATCCATGTGTGGGATATTCTTACTTTACCCAACTTTTTTGCAAGTTAGTCATTTCTGAAGTCTATATCCTTAATTATACCGTATATTTTAGTGACAAAGACATTTTGGATATATCTCTTTTTTTTACAAGCGATGAAAAAAAGAGGCATTTTTAGTAAAACGCGAGTTATTTGTGGGAAGATATATAGTTAATTTTTCCCACCCAATTTATGTATATGACCATATATATATGTAAATTTTAACAGCCAATTCACTCAAGTTCAAATTGTCATTGGATATTATCAGTTTGAATACTATAGCTGAATCAAACGAACCAGTGAATCGTGAGAAAGCATATAAGTTTGTGCTTAACTATTGAATTTGCAAAATGATAGCAAACTTAAATGATTAATTCTCTTTATTTTATTTATCGATAACCAACACATTTACAATAATACTGTGATTCAAGTGTTAACATTATTTTATAATGTATACATTCTTAAATATTCAGATCAATTGAAGCGCTTTCTTTCGAATCTGTGCATCTCTTGCCTTGTTGACCATGATCCATGCAGCAGACATAAATAATGGTTTTGATGATAAAAATGCACTTTTCTTATTCGTAGAAAACTATATTTGTCAAGTTTTGAAAATATATACATCCTTCATCTCTTTCATATAGTGTGACAATGTGGCATTTGAAAACATGAATATTAGCTATCGTCCATAGGCACTTGAGTGTTCGTAGCGATATAGTAGATAACCCCTAAAAATAGATGTTTCAAATTTACTGTTAATTCAACATTCGATGCATTTAACTGCAATAAATCTTACTGGAAGGAAATATCATAAAAATAAGAGAATATAAATACTCACAGCCACATAAAATTGCCGTTGTAGTGATGCAGCTAATAATAATAAGCGTTTGGATTAGTGTATCATCAGCCATATTATATAGTTTGGAAATTAAAAATGTTTCCGAATGAAAGTAGATACTCTTCCCAGCTTCAGATTTCGTCTGAATTGCGATCACGGTTGTGGATCTGTGATGAATTTAAGAAATACAAGAAGTCAGGGTCAGTTACCTTAAGTTTTATCACTTTGGTGCTAATTTTTTATGCCAGTACAAACAGTGTGTTAGTTTGCATGTTCAAATGTTTGAACAAAATATGCTTCAAACACTTGTGATCAAAACACTGCATGTCTATTCTTTGTTTGAATCTAAAAAATTGCCAATGCAATGGTCAGTTTCATTTTCATGCATACTAGACCACATAAAGCAAAATCCATGCAATGAAAATGTATAAATTAACCTTCTTAATTAATCTTGGTTTCTTGTTTATTTTAAATTGCAGAAAAAAATAGAATGCACTTGTCAGCTTTGATATCAGTTGTAAGAAATTTTGACTTACCAACCATTCACAATCAATGTTTTACCAAAAGCTGTTGAAACCAGTGAAATGTTTGGATTTATATGGAATTTCGGTCGTATTTTATTGGAAGTTAAGATGAGGAAGTGATTGCATAGACTTGTAATGTGACCTTTTGTAGGTGCCATGCAATTTTCCTATACGTTGGCTATATATTTATCAGGTAAATCCCAGCAGTTACTCTTACAGAAGGTGGAGTATATAATTAACTTTAATGCTTTAATATGTATTTGATTGTGGCTTATATATTTATGTATACTTCCTTAGAAAGTACAGAAATTAACACTCTCATTAAATCGGTGATGCTTTTTCACCATTCTGCATGCAGCTTCACTCATTGTGAGGGCAGGTCTGAAACCTGACTTCCGTGGAGATTAAAAGGTGATTTGGGGGAGGGTGGTATAAGCACACTTGATTGTGTATATTTATTTGGAAATTCTACTCAATTTTGTTTTGAGACTTTAAAGGTATCCAGAAGTTGGAAGGGGGCAAGGCGGAACAAGTGCTCCTCTCAGTCGGGCACTTGTGAGATATCCAGTTAGTGTGCATGCCCCTGGGCCGGGTTATTCTTGGTTTACTAAAATCTTTGAGAAGGGGGGCTATTTAGGATAAATGTGAAAATACCAATATGTCAACACAATTTATGGCATTATAATTATGGAAGGTGGAGGCTAGGACTAGGAGCCTAATGCCCCCCTCAAATCCTGACATGCAGCTTTAAAGCAAAATGCAGAAAATGGCCATCAGGGTGGGCAATTGATGTATGTTGAGCCCCCCCCCCCCCTTTCCTCCTCCCTTTCCCCTCTCAATTTTCTCTTTAAACATATGTACTATGCCAATTAATATCAGAAAAACAGACTTGATAAATTTTAGTGTCTTTAACTTTGAAATTATGCAGCATTTCCAAATTATTTGTTCCAATAAATAGTTATAGTACCTGTTAGGTCAATAATGTTGAATTGGTTTAGAATCAGTAACGTATAGTCTAAGGCATACAATGAGCACTTGTTTACTCCAATGGAATAGGGCATGTGCACTTTCAACTGGAAATGTATGCCATGGATGTAACTAACATAATATTATGTACTAAGGACAAAACTATATTACATTTGTTTGGGTGCTGTATATATATAATTTTATTACAAGTTGATATTGTTTCAATTGCCTGTTGTGAGGTAGTATATGCAAAACAACTATATATATGTGAAGTGAAGTTTGGGAACTCACTGGCTCAGACACCCCTAATTTTAAGATCAAATTTAAAAATGAACTAATCCATAACGTTAAGCATTCATAATGACTTGTAGAAGTGCATGAGACCAATTAATTCGTGTGCTGCATGCATTAGCATGACTTTACTGATATATTTGAGAAATAAATGACTAAATATTGCTAATCCATTGGCTAAACAGTGTATAGGTTATATCAGTACAGTGTATTGAACTAATTGAAGCAAGCAAAGGATTTCGATAAGCACATAGTTTATTCAACAAAAATACAAATAAATTGTTTTAAATAGATAACAAATAATACTGTAGATGATGTTCTCATTATAAATTCGCGTATATATGCACGTAATTTTTTCATACAAAACTTCATTTCAATCATTTTTGGTCTTCGACATTGATCCTTATCCTTTTAACTCGACTGCATCATGGGCGCCATTGCTTCACCTTTGGGCAAAGCAAATATGTAGAAACAGACAACTGAAAAAGTAATAGTGCATGTTCCAAATTAGATGTGATATAATTATTACATTCAAACTTTGTATCCAGAGACACACTCATCCCACGCATGCAACAATGATTTAGAAAAACTTCATCTTGCAATTAAACCATAAATTTAACGAGCCATTTTACTAAAAAATTATGTATGCATTTATAGCTAATGCATAATTATACTTCTAATGAGGTAATTAACTTACCTGTCACTCCGATCAATCCAAACGTACAAAATGCAACTGTTCCCCAATAAACAATGAAATCGAGATCCATGTTTGACTTAGTTTAGGAAAGCTATACGAGTGAGCTATATAGTGAGAACTTAGAAGCAGGAATACACCACCTCTGAATGGTACGTGTATAATTTATCCCAAATGACTTCTGTTTGTAGGCTGAATGTTCTTGACTTTCAACTTGAATTATTTATAGGTGTTTATTGAAGCCAGAGTTCATTTACCGCAATTATTTATATGCCTTGCCCCAAGCTGTAGAAAAGGTGCGAAAATTGTTTTCACTCAATACAATTGTTTATTATACAATCACACATGTGAACGTATACAAGAAACAATTATAGGATAGTGTACTTAGCATAGGAGAAATTTACTGAAAATTTAGTAATTTGGATAATTTCTCATACCACATTCATTAACAACAACATTAACACTTTTCCAACAATTAATTTTTAGCTAACACATGTGATAAGACTTCATTTCCCGATGACTAACTCCAATTTCAATGTTTAAGTCGAATAAATAATTAATTTTTTTTAATATTTCAAGTCATAATCCAGTAAATATGAATACATTTGTGATTATGGTGATGATATACAGTTTTTACATTTCACGATGAAAATGAAGTTGAAGGAGAATCTTCAATTTGTCGATACCGGTACATATTCAGTTGTGATTATAGGCCTATTAATATCTGCCATGGACCAGCTGAAACCGAATACCGAATATGTGCATTTAAAGAGCATAAAATAATAATATAACAAAAGTTTTACCTAACGACTTAATATTGTCACAAATAATCATTCCCCAAAATTAATAACTGTTTTGTTATTTAGTAAAACAAAAATAAATAAATAAAACCTAAAATACACTCACGTAGGAAATGTTTCATTAATGATGACGTCATTAGGCTGAACTTTACTAGTAGTTCAAGCATGATGGGGTGCTCAGCCTGATGTCGTCATTTACAGCTCATTGACAATTGTGAATGTATTTACTGTTTTACTTTTGTATTGAATAACTATAGACGTAACATGGAATATTATATTTTGTGGAAATCTTTGAGGAGATAATAAGCATTTTCCTATCTCGATCCCTGTAGGCCAAGGCCAGGGGATGTAGGCCCTGTAGCCATTGATGATATGAGACTGCTACTATGCATATACTCCTCTATACTTAAATTGTTATGTCAATATTAAGTCATTTGGTAAAAAAAATTCTGTTATTGGCGGGGGAAGGGGGGGGGGAGAAGTGTCTTCTCCTTTTTAAGTCAATTTGATAAATAAAGACAAGGGCATGACAAATTCATTTGTAAATCGGGCTTACCGGTCTAAAATCTTTGTCGTGTTTGATGTCTGTATTACCTTCTATCGTAGCTATTGTCCAGTACACAATGGCTAAATGAAACAATTAGTAGTTATTTAACATTAAGAGAAAAAAACGTATCAGATAAAAAATACAGGGTTGCCACTGACCTGCAAAGTCAGGCTACTTTGTTAAAATTTAATAAAAAGTCAGGCTGAGGTCAGGCAAAAATTTGATGAAATGACATTAGGAAAACAAAAGGAGACATTTTGAAAATAATGTTTCCTGACAGCAACATTTGCAAGAAATTCAACATGCACCGTACAAAACTCACGTACGTGATAAATTTTGGCCTTGAACCGTTGTTCAGTGAAAATCTGTGGGCTACTTTGCGAAATTGTGAAGCATTTTCCTTTGGTTTTAGTCAGGCAAAGTCAGGCAAAATTGTATGAAAAGTCAGGCAAAAATAAGAAAAAAAATGGGCAAAAGTCAGGCAAAAATAAGAAAAAGATTGGGCAAAAGTCAGGCAAAGTCAGGTAAAAACGATTTTTCAAATGTAGTGGCAACCCTGAAAATATCCCCCCACACTTGTCAATTGTCAGACTACTAATCATAATTGCAGGTTTCATTTGATCAGTATAGTGCCTTTTGTCATTTGGATCAATTAAAAGAGCTTGTATAGGGCCTTGGAATGCTTTCAAGAATGTGTCCAAATGCATCCACAATGTCAAAACATTTTATACGTCAGCCGGAAGTGGTTGAGCACCAAACTGAACCCTGAATTAATAGCAGTTAAACGAGTAATTTGCTCCTAAATAATTAATTAGTTGGTCTTACCTGTAACCATGAATACTATGAGAACAATAACCGTTGTAGAAACTCCATTATCCCACCATGATGGCAACATGTTTGCAATCAATTTAATTCTAAAGTAATTTCTAACAACTTTTGTGTGTACATATACAGTGGCAATATTATTAGTTGTATTTGCAAGGTTGTTAGCCTTAAGTTGCAATAGAATAACAGAAGCAACAAGTTATATTGCATTCATAGAAAATGAAGAAAGCTTGCCTCTTTATAACTGCATTAACAAATGAATGTCAATTGCTCTTTACCTGTCATAACTCAAAAGCAAAAGTACAGGTAAAAATTCCTTCCAGATAAACCAGTAGAGATGCTTTTTAACACATAATGTATATATGTGCAGAAGTTTCATGATAAACTGCCAAATGTATGCAGTATTTATGCAGCTTTTCTGATGCTAAACAATGCAGTATACCATCATTGCAAATTGAAAGAAAAACTGCAGAAACTTAAGTTATTTTGAAGTTTTGCATTGTGTTCATTATAACGATGGTTTTACTGCACTTTTAGCATCAGAAAAACTTCAGAAATTTCGCAATTAATTGTGCACACTTTCTTCATTGGAAATTGAACACGAGTTGAATTATTAAATATTTATACAGAAGGTGAATTCTTAAGTACGTGTCAATACACTTTATTAAAGAATTTGAAAATATTTAAACAAATCATAAAATGTTTAAAAATCAATCTGTTTGGAGTTTAACATGCACCTTTGTGAAATTGTCTTAATCCTATAAGGAAATAGAAAGGAAATACATGTATAAAAATACTGAAATCAAGTGCAATATATGACTTAATTGGACTGATTCGTATTAAACACTTAATACAAATTTTGTTATAAATTTTTCAATATGTTGAAATTGCACGTTAAAAGTTATGTATACTATAATTTATACTTACCGGGGAATCTTTTCTTGGCAATTGACATTTGGCAAGAATTTGAATAGGTTTTTCCATCTGAACCACATATTGGGTCATATATTAATGGACAGGCAATTGCATCTTCAGCAGCTTGTATGATAAATTCTACATTATTTTATTGAATTAAAATAAATAATGATAGTTTTAAATCTGCATGCTGATTAATTTCATGCACAAATTGGTCAAGATATAAATACGAGTGTAGGATGATATAATGAATTGCATAAAGTTTGTAAACATTTACTTATATAATATGTACGTGGGTAAATCGTGATTGACACTTTTTTTAATGTCAATTAAGCTAAATTGAGATGCAGATAAAATATTTCAGAATATGCAAGCAACTTACCGCCATGAAAAAGAAGTACACTAACTAAGCAAATAATTTGTAATTTTACCATTTTTTCTTTCCAAATTAGTCTTAGGAATATTAAGAATTTAGAATGTTGTTCCTTATATATACACGGAGTCCTTCGTGTCATCTGTTGCCAAGTGCATTATAAACTGAATACAAAAGAAAAAGCTTAATTATGCAGGTATACATGTCATGGTGTTTGAATAAGGGAAATAATATCTATATTTAATGCATTAGAAAATAATAGTATTTTCAGAAAAGCCTTACAGCTATATAATGTTTGTATTTCCAGAAATGAGAAGTTTTAATGTTAATTTTTTTTGTGCATGCATGTGCATAACTAGGGGATGAATTAACGTAAAGCCTACACATCGGCAAATCTAAAGAATCGAATTTCTTCACTAAAGGCAATTGACATCGGTTGGTATAATATAGTTTTCCAGAGTTTGATGAAGGAAAATTTGAAAGTTCCTGCGGGGTCATTCAAATTACAATGATATTTTCAGTTTGTAAAACTGATATTCAATTAAAGGGGGATAGTGGGTGGGATCAGTGCCTCCTCTTGCACCTTAATTCATTTGGATCCCAATGCTGAATATCAATAGACGAGTTGGTATCATAAATAAATTTCATTTGATCAATACCAAAAACTTTGAACAGAAGTAATTAATTTTAACACTGATTTACAATTATAAAGAGAAAGATTAACCATAAGAAAAAAATTATCAACGGACAGTAGCTATATATATATAGTTAGAACTTAGAAAAAGGGTCGGCCATCTATATGTCATCCATGATTTAGAACACATGTAGTTTTTATTTTATAAAAATGTATTTATATGAAGTGACACAATCAAAGTATATGTACGGATATATCGTTTCTATATTTTATTCAATTCAGCGAATCATATAAAAGAATTGTTTGTGAACTCAGTTTATATACAGCATAAACATTTTTGTCAATTGAAACAAAACTATATTAAGGGGGCTGTCCACACTTTTAAAAAATGCATGCTCCTATGGGAATCTCCATGTTAACTACCGGTACACATTAATCGATAATGTCTAAACATAAATTGACGGGGTTTGATTTTTTATGAAGGACAATTACATTTACTAAAACTTGATGCATTCTTTTTTTG
>JAQIXP010004900.1:0-10993 GCA_034700285.1 Proteroiulus fuscus | reverse complement strand
AACCCTGAGAAATTTACACAAAATAGTGCCGCAGGCAACTTTTTTTGCTCAAAACCACTCAAAAATCACCAAGAATGTGTATTTTTGCCATTTAATCTAGCATGAGATGGACAATTTTGGGAAGTGGGGGAAAGATGGTGAATTTTCCTTATATACAAACAAAATATAAATGTACGAAAACTGACATTTTTAAGGTGGCTCACAAGGACCATGGTGACTACAAATTTTTGTAAATAAAATTCCCTGAGTTTTCCAGGTTTTCCAGGGTCATTTTCACATTTTTTCACGTTCAAAAACATTTCTTTTGGATGGTGCAACAATGAAATAAATGAAATGCACAAATTTTAAAGCTAATCATTTTCTTTCCATTAAAGAGCCAAGATATCATTTTTGATTTTTGCAGCAACCAATTAGGAAAATCATTTTTGTGTGCTGACTTTTAGGATAAAGTTAAAAAAATACAAAATAAAAAAGATGATATTGAAAAATTCCAGGTTTCAATTCAAAATTCCATGAGTTTTCCAGGTTTTCCAGGGTGAATATAAAATTCCCTGAGATTTCCAGGTTTTCCAGGTTAGTAGTCACCATGAAGGACATCTCAAACAAAATAAAAGTGGTACCTCAAAAATGCAAAAGTATAGGTAAATAAAGTTTCAATTTGAGAGCATTACTTTGTCCCAATGAACCACCATAAACATGCATTTTTCGTATATTTGCTTTTTTTTGCATTAAATATTGCTTACAATAATGCTTTTCATATAAATGAAATGTGATCGCCTATAAGAAAAAATCTAAGGAAGTCTATACAGTCTGTGTCCTAAAAGAACACGTGAAATAATATTCAAATCAATAGTTTATCCCTATCCCAGTAACTGACCCCTCAAATGCAAACTGGAGGAAGAATGAATATAATTATTATTATAAGGTTTAATTGCCTTGTTTTTAAATTCTCATGAATATTAATAACATCATCATTTATTAAAACATCAGCTAACATAATTGTTTTGATAATTGTAAATGGTACCAGGGTTTAATAACTTGTTTCTGTATTTATTGAACTGGGTCGATTTTTATTTCATAACTGAAATTAAATATTATGTCCACTTTCTTTAATAGTAGTTATCCAAATAACATACAAAAAAATACAAAATAATCAAAAAAGCATAACAAATTAGTTTAACCCACACTAGTCATTCCTAAATTAAAAACTCCATTGTCATTGTGAAAAGTCATTGTTGGATTTAGAAAACTAGGCCTAACTATGGTAAATTACTTGCATAACTCAAGCTAAACATTTGTAGGGCCTACAATAAAACTGCACATGTCCCATGCTAAATTCATTTAAAGGGACAGTCCCACCTTACCTCAAGCATTTTTTGCAGGAAAGCGGGGAAAGGGGGGGAGGGGGAGGGGAAACAAGAAGAGAGTAGAAATTAAAATTTCATTTATAATTACCATTCCATAGTTATTAATTTTGAAACATGCGAATGTGGAAAAACAGTCTCAATGGTCGATAGTAGCCATGTTGGAAGTAATTTTTTAAATCCCTCTAGTAATAAACTTGATGGTGTACAATTTTTTGCGTAACAGAGAATGCCCATAACTATTCCATAGCGCTAAAGTGAAGCCAACTATAACCCCCTTTGCACGCAGCGCCATTCTACCTGGGTGGGGGTACTATTATAAAAATGGCACCTATCATCATTTTTTGGAAGCATCGTGATTTCTGAATTACGATAGGTGAACTGTAATTATTAATAAGACTGCCATTCTTTATTATTAATAATCTGAATTTAAACATTCATTTGTCACAAAGTGGGAATGTCCCTCTAAGCTAAGACTTTTCGCATACGCTATTGTTTTTTATTTTTTTTACAAAATTTTGCCAACACTATTAATTGTAAAAATAATAAGAATATAAAGAAAAAGTATAATGATGAAACTAATCTTTTGTTTTGTATATATCCTGCACGATGAAGAGAAAACTTAAGTATAGTTACTATAAGGGAAAAATATGGGATAGGCACAAAGGAAAAATTGATGAAAACCTGGAGAAAAGCCAAGGCCAAGAACACTTCAACTACTCTTGAACTAACCTAAATCCCATTGTATTCAAATGAAGGTGTGAGCCTATCACATTTAACCCAAAGTTCATTACTAAATGTGCAAATCTTGCAAAATGATGAAAACTTAAAATTTATTATATAAGAAAATTGTGGAAAATAATATAGTTCTGGGAGAAATGAGTATCGACATATTGCCTGATCCCAGGAATGGCTACATTGTAAAATCTCAGAAAATTTTAGCGCCATCTGTTGGTAATGGGAAAAGAGGGTCACAAATCATTCAATTTTGGCTTCTATTTTACTTTGCATAGAACAAAAGAAAAATAAATCGATGGCTTAATTCACAAGTAGCGAATGAGCCAATTTGTCAAAAATTAGATAAGTGAACCATTGTGATCATGGAAGTGTAAAGTTACAGAAGTGAAGAGTAGCGAATATCCAACAAGGTATCATCCATAACAGTTACAAGTATTGAATGGTACCATTCGTTAGTTTACCTTTTAAAAATTGTTCGTGATATTGATTTTTATAACAATACAAGTAGCTAATGTGATAACATTCGCTACTCTTTTTTCCATACTCTTTATTCAATGATTTATGATTTAAACTAATGGATTTGCACATTCGCTACTGTACCCTTCATTTATTTCGCTTTCCTGCAATCTTAATCCAAATCAAACTAGCGAATGTACATTTGTAAGGTTTTTATTTCTTAAATTACTTAATTAATTTACTAATTTAATTATTTAACAAAAATTAGCACATTATCAATCAAATATATATATATTGTTTCATCTGTTCACCAAATTTCACCATTTTAACATTGTTTATTTCCAAATTATACCATTTTTCCATAAAAACGCTATATTATGGTATTTCAAAAGCAACTTTTGGCTCATTCCCCACTTCTGAATTAAGCCATCGAAATGTAGGTATTAAAAATATATTTAAAAAAGAGAAAAATAAATTAAAAATTCCCACGTCTACAATTTTGATTTCAATTTTAATATGGCGGAAATTTTCTGAGATTTTTAGTTAAGTATAGCATTTGGTGGCGCATTCGGTGTTAAAAATGGATGCCATCTGATACGCACTGGCCTTACGTTAGTTATTTTTAAAAAAAATCAAAAGTTCCAGTATTTTATGACCTATTTCAAAATTGTTTGCCGCAAACATACAAAAATAGACATTTAATCAATTACACCGTTTAACGATTTGTCATTTTATCACATGAAAGTCGTTTATAAATTATTCGTAATTTACAAATACTTTCAACAATCATCACTTGAAATGCCACGCCCATTTCATTAATTTCAGGTAAGGTGAAAAAATTCATACAGGTCCTAATACTCTTATCTTTGCAACATAACTTATGAGCATAGTTTAAACTGTTAAATGAAAAGAAAAAAAGTGCCATTTAATTACAGTCAATTTCAATATTTCCCTAAGCTATGAAACACTGCGTCCTTCATCTGCAAATTACTTTTTATTATTTCTAAAAAAAAAAAAGAGTTATTGCAAGCAGTCACTTTGTGGCAAGCAAAATAGCTTTGAAAAACCACAATGGGTAAGCAGTAAGTCATATTTCAAATAGAAACATAAATAGCAACTGACTATACAATACAGGTACCTACATACCATGCAGCTGTAAATCCCACCTTTTTATGACTAAAAATGATTGAGTTTTAGGTCGAAATGGGCCAATTGACACAGAACGTTCTGCTGGATCACAGTGCAAGGTTCCTCTGTGAGTGTAAAGGTAACAAAAAATGTTACCCACTCGTGATCTACCTATACAGTCGGTTCCAATAAATTTTGGCTCTGGACCCACCACCTAGCGTCAGTTTTATTTTAACATCTGCTGCTTCGGTAGCTCATGGCAAACTGTAGGTTAGGATTTGGCTGTTTCAAAAACCCTAACCTATGGACAATAAGTTAGGATCTCAGCAGCAGATGAATCCTAACCTTCAGTTTGCTATTTGCAGAGAGCCAATGGAAGCCCCCACGAATGGAACCTGCAAACGATGAAAATAAAGCTGACGCTAGGTCAGCCTAAGTGGCGGGTCCAGGGCCAAAAATTATTGGAACCTACTTTTTAGGTAGAATTAACACAAGCAGGTAACTCCTTTTGTTACCTTTCACTGTGATCCTGCACACCAAAGTAGTTCTTATATAACTACATCATAGGTCATAACCCAACCACGAAACATAGTCGGTTCCAATAATTTTTGGCCTTGCACCCGCCACCTAGCGTCAGTTTTACTTTCAGTTTCATACAAAAACACAAAGAACAGTGCGTTCCCATTTTCGCGGTTGGGTTATACCCAATGATGTAGTTAAGAACTACTACTGGATAACAACGCCAAAATACGCCTAATGTTTGCCACAGCTTTTAGCACGTTTGCAATGTATGCACCGTTACCGGGTTGCACTTACTCATGTCAAATATTTCAAACAATGCATAATATATTCCACGTTCAATGTTAAATAAACAATTTCATCTTTCTTCTACAGACCCGATATGATGTTTTCAAATATAATATTTAATGAGATTCACCTTGACCACCCCCTTCATCCCGAGATTTTATAATGCTATAATTTAGCTTTTTTAACAGACCTAACAAGTCTTACGTTAGTAAACAGATTGCTAGATTTTATAGTGAGGACCATAAGTCACTGAACACAGCGTGATTCTCTATAGATTAAAGTTTTACTCTCGACTTTGCTTGTCGAAGGACTTTGCTACACAGCTTTGCATAGCATGTTTAGGCCTATTATAGATGGCGCTTAGCTTGGTACACAAAATAGCATAGTGTCTGTGGTAAATACATACTGTTATAAATTTTATATCATATCCACAATTATGCTTTAATTTATACAGTATAGGGTTTACATAGAAATCTTACATGTTTATAATGACAATTGACTTGAGGTAAATGATAGAATTTTACTTGCTAAAAAAATTTCAGCATGCTTTTAATGCTATTTAGTACCATGATAATAATAGATATTTTTCTCCTTAGGGATTGGTGGGAATTTAAAAAAAAAATAGAATACATTAGGCCTATTTGCCATACGTTCTGTTTAACTCTTGTCAAATACAATCCTTCCCTTTAGTTATGCTCAATAAAGAATCAGTAGCCTACTTGTACTAAGTCCTGAATTGCCTTACTAATTAGTCATTTAGTTAGACTATCAATAAAAATGTGTAGGATATTATATAATTTATATTATCAGAAACTGTTTGTGTAGGTAAGTAATAATAAATTAGTACGTGATTAGTCATTTAGTTAGTTAGACTGTAACAAAAAATTTATAGGATATTATATTATCAGAAACTGTTTATGTGAATATAAGATCTAAGATCCTCTGAAGGAAATTTGTGCTAGGACCAGATGGTCCTTTTTCAATGGCCACTCTGTACCTATCAGGGCTCCTATTCTGAAAGTTGGCCATTTTTTTTAAAGGAATTTAGGACAATTTTTGCAAAATTTTTGGACATTTTAGGACATTTTGTAGCAAAATTTTAGGACATTTTTTAGCAAAATTTTAGGACATTATATATCAATTCATAGTAACAGAATTGACTTAAGTTTGCAGCACCACCTACTTTTCTGGGCAGTTTTTTTTAAAATTCTACTTATTATAGCGAGTTTGAACATTTCAAATGGGTTTGCCTACCAATAAGAAAGCCTGGTAATTTTAAATGTACAATTTTACATCACTGCACGATGTAAATGCATGTTCGTTTGATATTTATTTTCAATTTTGAAAAAAATTTAGGATTGTTAGGACATTTTTCATAAATTTTATGACAATTTTAGGAATTTGGCAAATATGTACAAAATTTTAAAGAATTTTAGGACAAATGGGAGCCCTGAGCTATGTTCAGGTACTTCTGGTCCTCACCATATACCAAGACAGAAAATAAATGTTTTGATAATTTATGATGATAGTTTTGAATACTAAAAGAAAAACACGCTTTAAAATTTAGTTCTTTTAATAGGCTCGTCAGTTTCCAATCAATGCTCCAAGGTGTACGGTAATGAACCGTGAATATCAAAATTTACTTCAAAATGGTAAAAAAAAGTGTTAAGACAAATTCTTGCTTAGGAACGTTATTTACTATTTTTAACTCTGAGGCAGCTTCTTTCAATTGATCACAAGAAAACGTTTTCTCCAAGAGAAAAAATTTACTAAATTATAAAAGAAAAATACTTAAAACGATGAGCATAACAACAATATCAATAACTTCGAAGGATGAGAACCTAACAAAATGTTTATGCCTCAAAGTCAATTGAAGAACGAACAGACAAAAGACTGGCCTTATTATAATTATGCATTCTCTTCAAACCAATTTAAAATTAATCACTAGCAAACAATAGTTGCCCCTTGCCATTTTTTTAATAACTATACGTTCTCCTACCCTAGATCATCGGAAAAATAATTTGAAAGCAATTTCCCCACATGAGCAAAGTTTTCATAAGGAAGCATTTCGGTATTAATAAATCAACAAAACATATTTTTCTAAAACAAATCATATTCCTACAGTCAGTTCCAAAAAGTTTTGGCCTTGGGGCTGCCACCTAGCGGCAGTTTTATTTTCATCGTTTGCAGTTGCCATCCCCGGGGGGGAAGGGGGGGGCTGCTTGTATGGAAAATTCGTGTTTTGGCGTTATGATCGTGTAACCAATTGTTTACATGGTCTGAAGCGTTTGTGCGGTAACCTCTGTCATTTTGGTGTGGAAGACACTGGATAGCTGATTGAGGAAACAGGAAGTACATCCAAGGAACATCCAGGGAGCGTAGCTTGGAAGACTAAAAATGTGACGTCATTTGAACTTTAAACATGGAGCCTATACTCATGCTCAAAACATTGTTTTTAAATGCGTTTAGTGGTTAACCAGAGCATGTGTGGACGCCATGTTGAGAGCTCAAAAGACGTCAGCAATATTTAGGTACTGTCCACACAGTTCCAAACCGTTATCCAGTGATCACAGTGCAAGGTAATAAAAAGGGTTACCCACTTGTAATCTACCTAAATAGAAAGAGTATCAAATGAGATCACAGAAAAACATTAGAGGGCAGTGCTTTCGCGTTTTTGCAGTTCTTAAAACATATAATGTATTTAAGAACTTGTGAACTGGATCACAAAAGCATGTGATCCGATGACAACGCCTATATACGCCTATTGTAGGTTAGGACTCGTCCGCTACTGAGATCCTAACTTACTGGTATGTTTCCTGTAGGTTAAGAACTTGGTAGCAGACGAATCCTAACCCACGAATTTCCCATGCCACAGAGAGCCGTGCACAGAGAGGGCAGTGCGTTTGCGTTTTTGCAGTTGGGTTATAACCTATGATGTAGTTATCAACTACTTGTGGACTGGATCACAAAAGCGCATGATCAGATTCCAATGCCAAAATACACCTATTGTAGATTAGGACTCGTCCGCTACCGAGATCCTAACTTACCGGTAAGTTTCCTATAGGTTAGGATTTTGGTAACAGACGAATTCTAACCCACAAAATTTCTATGCCACAGAGAACCAATAGCAGCCCAAATTTCTGGCAACTGCAAACGATGAAAATAAAAGTGACGCTAGGTGGTGTGCCAAAGACCAAAAATTATTGGAACAGACTATAATAATCATAAAAAACGTACTCTTGTCAGCAACTAGGTTAGCAATGCTTTTATGCACCAAACCCTATAGTTAAAAAGTAGCTAATAGCGTGAGTATTATCACTATAATTTGGAAGCCATTAAAACCAAGAGGCCAGAAAACAAAAACTACCGAGGCTTAACAATAGCTTAAGATTTCCTAAGAAAAGGGGTGTAAGGTCTCTGTCTGGACGCCCGTGATGCCTGACATGCACATACCAATCAAGGACGGCAACATCATAGCACGATAATATATTCCATGCACATTCAATGCCGAAAGGTCTGGAAATTCAAGAAAAAAAATAGCACAATCTGGTCAATAAAACACCTGTTTACCTGTGCCTAATTAACAGCAGAGTACACTCCCTAGTTTTTGCCTATCCCTTTCTCTAACTTTCATTTCACCTTTTCATGAATTATTGCCCATGCCCTTTAACGCGAAATTGCTTCAAATAACAACCGATATATTTTGAAAGTATCTATCGATGGCTTAAATTCACAAGTGGCGAATAAGCCAAAAGTTTCTATTGAGATAATAGCATTTTTATGGAAAAATGGAAATAAACAATGTTAAAAGGCTGAAATTTGGTGAACAGATAAAACAAATTTAAATTTTACAGAGACTGTGCTAATTTTTGTTAAATAATTAAATTAGAAAATTAATTAAGTAATTTGAAAAATAAAAGGCTTAAAAATGCAAATTCGCTAGTTTAACTTGAATTAAGTTTGCAGGAAAGCTAAATAAATTAATTGTGAAATAGCGCATGTGCACATTCATTAGTTTGCCTATTGAATAAAAAAAATTGAAAAAACAAGCGTACAGTAAAAAAAACGAATTTTTTTGGGACCACCTTTTATCAAAAACAAAATTTGAAACCTTCTTTGTATAAGTTCATAGTTCGGTTGCTAGCTAAACCGGCAATAAAAACAGTGTGTGTAAAAAAAAATCCCGTGCCGGGAATCGAACCCAGGGATCTTCCATTTAGAAAGTCATACTTCGCGGTTGCTAGCAAAACTGGCAAGGAAAAAAATGAAAACAAAAAAAATCCAGTGCCAGGAATCGAACCCAGGGACCTTCCATGTAGAAGGTCATAGTCCGGTAGCTAGTAGAACTGAAAAGGCAACAGAAACAAAATGTATAAAAAAATTCCCTACTGGGAACCGAACCTGTAACTCCAGCATGAGAGACAGGCATGCTAACCACTAGACCAAATGTAGTATTATTCACAGTAAAAGTGAACGTATGCAGTGCGTGTACAAAGTCTAAACTGTACTCATTCATTGCTTTTGAAACGTAATAATTATAGCAATCTCGGCAAAAATATAATAAAAATTGTAAGTATAAAGTAATACTTTTACTTATCACAGACCCATCAAAATTTAATACATTAAAATGTACCACGAAAAGATACTCTGTACGAAATTTCAGGTCTGTAGCTCATCTGGAACCTAGCAAACGAAGGGCTCAAAGATTTGAAAGATTACAAACAAACAAACAAACAAACAAACAAACAAACAAACAAACATCGCTCATGTGAAGTTAAATAAAAGGTGGTAAAAATGAGCGAAATGGTCTTGTTCGCCATTTGTATTGTAATAATTATTGTAAATTAATGTAAACTAACGAATTGTACCATTCACTACTTCTAACTTTTAGGAATGACAGCTTGTTGGATATTCGCTACTGTTCACTTAATTCTGTAACTTTAACAATAATTTACCCAGTAATTATTATTGGTTAAATTAATTTCTGTAACTTTAGGTTTATTAGGGACACTTCCAGGATCACAATGGTACAGTTATCTCATTTTTGACAAATTGGCTTACTCGCCACTTGTGAATTAAGCCATCGCGATGTACAACAAAACAAAGTAAACCGTATGGCATGTAAAAACGTAAAAATATGAAATACACTGTACACGTAAGGTAGGTAAAGGTTACACTGCATCCGACTTTTGCAAATTTTTCCACTGACTAGTCTGCCAACACGAGTGGTTACACCAGACGAGGAGTTTACCGACATAGTCGTCAGTTTCCAACTGACCCCAACCACTAATCACGTGACTACATTGGACCGCCTTAGAAAGCTGACGCAATGTTGCATCGCGTCGGTTGAATCGGCCGATAAAAACAAAATTTTTTGTTTGGTGCCTAGTGTAGGTAGAGTTCGGCCAATGTCGCCAGAGTTGGTTGGCGCCACTGTAAGCACTTTCAAACGTTCATGCGGTTTTGGTTATTTAACCTACTGCAACCAACATCGGCAGACTTAAAAAAAATGGGCAGAAGTCGGATCCAGTGTAACAGTAGCCTACTAAATTACTGGATTATTTAATTGCTGCAAAATTCAAAATATAGATTTCGACAAATTTAACCATTGTTGTTTTCCACTAATCAAATTCACGAGTTTGTTATAGTTAGTTTTTGACCCTGGGCCCGCCACCTAGCGTCAGTTTTATTTTCATCGATTGCAGTTGACTTCCGTGGGGGCTTTTATTGGCTCTCAGGAGCATAAGGCAGACTGTAAGTGAGGATTGTCTGCTTCTAAAACCCAACCCTACAGGCAATAAGTTAGGCTCTCAGCAGCAGATGAATCCTAACCTACAGTTTGCTATTGGCTCCGGAGCCCTGACAATATAAGCCCCCATGTATTGCCACTGCAAACGATGAAAAACTGAAAATTAAATTGACACCAGGTGGCGGGCACAGGGTCAAAATTTATTGAAACCACAAATTGTTTAAAGTTTAAAAGAAAAACAATTGATAGTAAAAAAAGTCCATGAATCTATTAATTTCTGCCGAAAATGAGATATTTTCATAAAATTGCATGCGGAATTAAAAAAGAAATGGTGGTAAGATAGGAAAAAGATGCTCATTTTGACCACTGAAGAGTACAACCCTGTAGCCAATTTTGGGTATAAAGTACCTAAATTTGGTCAATGGGTTAAGGTGGACTCGAAACAAGTAGATTCCCTTCCAGGGAACCCAAGTGTGAAGGTGCATCCCATAGCGCAAGTTTCTATTTTAAAAATTTAGCTCAGAATTTTAAAATCATTAAAATTTTTATGCCATAAATCTTAATTTGCTTTAAACGAAATTTCTCAAAACGAGAAATCTGGACTCATGTGGTTTTTATCTCAACATTCTACTTGTTCTTTTAAATTCTTGATAAATTCAATTATTCGATGATGATAAACAGGGTGTCTGGCCAAATCCAGTAACAAATTTCCATGACATTTCCAGGTTTTCCAGACAAATTTTCACAAATT
>JAQIXP010004899.1:0-10993 GCA_034700285.1 Proteroiulus fuscus | reverse complement strand
CCTTTTCTTTCACAAATTACTTAATTAATTGACTAATTTAATTGTTTAACAAAAATTAACACATTCCTTATAAAATATAAATATTGTTCTATCTGTTCACCAAATTTCAGCCTTTTAACATTGTTTATGTCCAAGTTATACCATTTTTCCATGAAAACACCATTATCTCAAAACCCACTTTTTGCAAATTCACCACTTCTGAATTAAATAATCGATATATTGGTTTAAAACATTAAGCCCACATCACATATTGTTGACTTTAATTCATTAATGTTTCTTAAAGGGACAGTCCCATTTTGAAAGAAGTTGGTTGTAGTAGGATCGAGGAGCATTTAAAATTAAGAAAGACAGAGCAAATGCAATTGGATTTGAGCCCACCAAACAATAAATAAAATGTCCTGAATAAATGCATTTGGTTTGCACAATTACTCATCGAGAAACTATGATATAAACTAGATTTGATAAGTTTTAAACCATGAATTAACATTTACATAATTCATCCCAAATTCTCCCAAGTTCCCCAAGTTTCTTTTGAGAAAAATAATGATATGGGGTAAATACGTATACAATTTTTTTTATGAAAATTATTCGGGTGCCTTTTTTAATTTATCAACTTTTGCCCTATCCTGTCTCTGTAATTCTAATGTTCTTCCGTTATAAATGGACTGCGGATATAAATATCTTGGCGCAACAGTCGCATGCCATCAAAATAATATAATTTAGGTTCATGTATGGGTGGATGAACGTTTATCCAACGTTAATAACTCCTCGGAACAGTCAAAAGCAGTCGCCAAAAAGGCTGATGTACAACTCCATCATCCTCGTATAATGGTACAGTTCGAAGGAGACTTGCCAAGTCACAATTTCCAAAATAAAAAATAAAACATTTTTTTGACAGAATCCGTTTATTAATATTAATACGATTGAATAAATATAGGTGGCGTAACAGGAGTTAAGAGCCGAGGTCACAGGAATACTCCTACTGAGCATGCATGCATTAAGTTATAAGAGTTATCATGCACTGACCAATAGTCAATTCACTTGGAGTTAATTAAAACCAAAGCTGTTCTGCACAATGTTACAAATATTTTAGTTAAAAACAGAAATTGTGCTTGCATGTTCTTGCAAAAACAATGTTCTGTAGTTCTCCCTGAGCATTCATGTTCTGTAAATATATTACTGAAGACATACTCAGCAAATTTACAGTAATCTAATTGTAATATTACAGAATTAAATTTATTGCTTAAAAAAAATAACTTTCGATATTCAACGAATTAAACTAAACTACATTATAACGATAATGCTGCATCCAAATTTCAAAATCTGTCAACGTATACATGCATCTATTCTTTCAGATAATCTTTCTGCTAATCTGCTATTTTGAATTGTCTGACAATTGCAGGATTAAAAGTAGTTGTTTTTTATATTAATTATAACATCATTAATCCACTCTAGCTAATACTAACAGTCATATTTCTTTCATTGTCATATACTATGCATATATGCCATGAACAAAACATGTTTTCTGTAGTTTAAATCAACAGAATAAGTATTTCAAATAAAAAAATACTGCACATCTGTAATATAAATGCATAGACATTTTCTGTAAACTTTCACAGAATAAACTGCACTAAAAGTACAGAATTTTGTAACAGTGTGCATGTTTCTCTCAAGCAATTTTTAAAAAAAAATCTTTAGTATATGTGCTGTTATTTCAAAAAGAATCCAATTTTTATGATTTTATTATTTATTTGGGAAAAAACACGATTTTTATCCACCCCGCATCCGAGCATCCATCTGGGCAAATCCAATTTTTCTGGTAAAAATAGAACTTAGAAAAAAGTCGCAATTCCTCATGCATGCAACTGAGGTAAAGTGCTAAGGCGCTCTCCTTTTTTTGTATGTTATTTGTCTTTGGCACCCATCGTGGAATCCCTGCACCTGGTTTTGCTATTTCAACAGCCTAAGTTACATGCATGTGCGATGTATACACAGTTCAGCGTGGGCCTTCGTTCAATTACCTTAACTTGAAGAAAACCAGAAGAAGACTTTGATAAAGATTTTAAAAGCAGAAAAAGAAAAAAAGATCTTAGCAGACATGCATGAAAAAAGAGCATCCTAAAGAAGAAATTTAGTTAACTTGTATTAGTCTCTCGTACAAGAGGATTTTTTTAAGACTTTCGGTAGCACTTAATTTATTTAACTAAGTAGATTAGTGAACATCTTATAAACTAGCTATTGCATTACGACAAGGAATGCTTTTATCCAATGCGTTAGACCAACAAAGACAAAATGCCGTATCATATTTTTATTAATAGCTATGCTATAGCTATGTTAATCAATAAAACTGCTCAATTAATTTTAGGGGTATTTAAAGAGTAGACCATTACAGGGTTGTTGCACTATTTTTATACCTATTTTTTCTGAGTTTTTCAAGTTTTCCAGATCGATTTTAACAAATTTCCAGAAAAACTAAGAATATTTTTTATACATTATTAACTTCATGAAATTTAAAGCTAATTATCTCAAAAGCAAACAATAGAAAACAATAAGCAATTTTATTACCCCTGGTCACCCTACTGATTATGAAACATGAAACATACTTGCTGCCCTTCTCCAAATACATTTAACTTTAGTATTTAAACTTAGCAACAAAGCAAGTACCATTCACGTAGTTCCATTAAGTTTCACGAATTAGTAAAATCTTAAAACTAAATTACAAAATGGGTAATGTGATTTCATACAATTCATTTGCCTAACTTTTGCTTGACCATTATCATTTTACCTGACTTCAACCCTGAAACTAGTAACCTTGCACAGTCTGTATTGGAAAGAGAGCAGTCAATACCTAGCAAAATATAATTTATTACTAACACAAGTTCTGCCAAAAACTACCCAGTACAGGCTAGGAAGCGAAGAACCTATAACTATTTTGCAGGATTCCACCAATGGGCCAGGCCAATTGACAGAAACTAACTAAATTAAACGAAAACCAAAAAAGAATTTGTTCATTAAGCTCTATTCTTAATGCCTTAAGTACAACTTATCAAATCCTAACTTCTTTGCTTCAGAGGCAAATTTCAGCTAACAATCCTAACATACTCAAAAGATTTGTGCAAGCCTACTACTACCGTATATAAAAACAAATAGCCCTGCAGATTTCATGTTAGCCTAGTGATAAAAACGCCTTTAAAAAATCGAAATTCAAAAGCCTGCATCGAAAATCACAGCGTAAAATATTCCTTGGCTCAAATTCACGGATCACATCTTTCATTTGCAATATTTTAAATATAAACTAGCAATAGCAATACTCTAGTATGCAGTAATGGATCTATTACGAGTGTACGAGCCAAACATGAAAGAACCCCGGTCCGAAATTTCTAGAGTCAATATCTTCATCCGAGAGGATTTATGCACTCTTAACAAGCACCAAAGGGTTAAAATTGGGATAATAAAAACTAGGCTAAACAGCCTCTGCGGGTTTATTAACTAGATATAGGTCCAAAGGCACACACGCATGAGCATTATTGAAGCCATAACGCATTTTTACTGTAGCAGTTAAGAAGTAAATATATGCTGACTCCAAGAAATTGAAGTTCTCGGTAATAACCTCAACTTTATACATTTTACAAAAACTCTTGGCACTGCAAGGGCAACTCCCAAATAAAAACTAAGGTAGTAAGCAATTTCTCGAAGTCTCAGAATCAAACTTCTAACACATTCTGCAGAATCTATTTTTATAACAAATAAGACTAAATTTGTGTCAATTCGTGTCTATTGTTCACTCTGCTACAAAAGCATTTTAATTATTTTTCAATTATGGATAGGTCCCTATAGACTTCGATGTCCACAGCCATTCCAAGCATTAAATACTGTAATATTGCGACTGTTTCTGACTGATAAACTACTCATTCACAGTAAAATGCAATGAGCCTTCTATAAGCAAATTTTTCATTTCCGCTCTACAGGATATATTGTTGGAATAATTAAAAAGGAGTTCATTAAATTCATTTATCTATATAATAATATTTGCCCAGTTTAATCCTACGCAGTTTCTGGGTAAAAAAAAACTATGGAAATAAAGGAACCCCAGTGATGTGCTTCCTACACATACTCCAATAACTCCATTAACCTGCATTAATGCAAAAACATTTTTATGTGAAAAAAAACCGGTCTAAACATCAGTCAAAAAAGACAATATATCGATTTCCCCCCTATACTTCAGGAATTATTAATAAGGCCTATAATTGTCCTTAAAACTATAACACAAACAGGATAGATACGAGTATAGGCTTACTCGAGCGCACCCATCAATTATCAAAACTGTCAAAATGTATTGCAAATCCAATCACAAATGTTTTTCCAGAAAACAGCATAATATCAGATAACCTTTATGCAAGAATCAGATAAAATCAATCAAGAATTTAAAAAAAAATAAGTTAATAAAAACACTGTAAATGCATCCTTGCTTGTTAATTCCACTATGATGAATGATTAAAATTTGTTAAAAGAATACAAATACTTTGAAATTAAATAATAAATTTCTACATTAACTGGATCATATTCAAATGGTTAGAAAAACAGTGCTGGAGTTAATATCGGCTAACTAAAGCATGGCTTACAATCCATTTCTAAAACAACGAAAATGTGTGAAAATGAGTAAAAACAAAGGCTGAATCAAAGGCAAAATCTGAATCAATTTTACCTCAAGTAATTAAATCAGCCAAAATTTAGGTTTTTCAATCAATTTAAAAGTTGAAAGTTAAAAGTTACAGTTTTGAAGCTAGACTCATTGACATTTTCTCAAATTCATTAAAAATAACCAGATTCAAACTAAAGTTAACTGCAAGATCAGAGTTAATCAGCTTATTTTCAAAGTCCGACCAGATCCCAGTCTAGATTAATTTAAAATGTATTTAGACCTGTTCAGATGCAATTAAAATTGTGTAGATCTACCAAATCAGCTTTGATCAGTTGTAGCCCCATTTCATCAAGACTCCAGAATCTAAAATCCTCAATCTCAAGCCAAAATCCTAGAAATTTGGTTCCATCGTAGAATTCCTAATCCAAAATCCAGAATCTTTCATGGGAGTAGATAGGATATTCAGGATTGGGAATGTTCCATGGAGCCATTTTTGTTGGTTTTTTTGGATTCTGGATTGAGACTCAGGATTGTAGATTCTGGAGTCTTGGTGAAATAGGGCTGGTACTTCCTCGGACTCTAGATTTTATATGGATCAAAAACAAATGAGAAATTCCAATCAAAAACTATTTGTGGATTCAAAAACAAAGAACAGAGCTTAAAAGTAAGGAATGCGAGGAAGCATGATCTGTCCATCCTTCCAAATCATGGACAGATTTAGGCAACCTGGAATCAAATGTCCATGACTTTCCCAGACACCAAAAATAGACAGATTTAAGACAGTTGATCTGGAAATTGGTACTAGCCCAAATTATTTTCCTGAACAAAGCCTAAAAGCTAGGAATGCCAGTAAACATGATCTGCCCATATAACCAAATCATGGACAGATTCAGGCAACCTAAAATCAAGTGTCCAGAGTTAACCTGTCCAGAGACCGAAAATAGGCAGATTTGGCAAGACAGTTGATCTGAAGGATATCGGTACTAGCTCAGATTAATTTTCAGGATCACACTGATGTAGTTTTGGCTTAGCAATTCCTTTGTTTAAAATATGTTTCTAGTTCCCTAAAATTCTCACAATCTGAATGACTCAATGAGCCACGCTTGTTCTGGATTTACAAACTGGGATACACACAAAAGAGATTTATTTATGTGTAAGGCTCAATGCGAGGCCATAAAACAAGTAAATTAGACAAGTTCCCTGCGAAACCCATCCATTATCTCCCCCAGTGGATTGTTGAAATATTTACAAAACAACTATTAAAACAGTTCACAAAACTCACCCCTGGCAATGTCTTCTGTTCGTGAAGAGCTGTCTGCGCCCGGATGGCACTGTCCCTTGCACAGTACGTAAGAAAGGCACAGCCTGAAGAAGAAGAAGAAGAAGATGATGATGGAGGAGAACAAAACACTCGATTATTCTCAAAAAACTAAAACAAAATCTCTCGACTTTTCAGTCGGAGACCGACTTGCACACACACACACATGGGTTTCGTCGAAAAATAATACTCCACAGAAACAAGAGTGCTGCAGCACCAGCATTAATAAAACAAAACAAGGATAACAAAAAAATTATAGAAAATAAGTGAAAAAAATGGGAAGAAATCAAAATAAAATTGTGTAAATGTCTAAAATTCACGTGTTTATGGTAAAATAAAAATCCCAGGGTCAATGACGTAGTGTTGCTAACTCTACAAGTACGTTAGGCTTGCGATGGAAAATGTCATAACAAGGAATGGGCATACTTAAGTATCGACTAGTTGGACCTACAACAAAACTGAGTTTAAGGATGCCCTAATAAAGAACAGATTTTAGTCCTAATCTGCCATGCAAGTAGTTCAAATCGGTGGGAATCTGAGGGTTACTTCGCCCAGTTTAAACTCTACAAGTACATCAGATTTGTGACGGGAGATGTTATGACATGGACTGCTGGTAGATTAAACTACAGTATCTATACTATTAGTTGGCCCTACACAAAAACAGGTAAAGGAAATACTAGTAAAGAGCAGGTTTTGGGTTCCAATACCTGCCAAGTAGTTCAAATCCGCAGGAATCTGCTGGTTATTTTGCTCCGTTTTTGGTTTTTTTTGTTTTTCGTTCCTCGGCCGAAGAACAACAACACTAATAAGCTAAGATCTCTACGTACAAGAATGGAAACGCGTCCTATTTCCTAAATTAAGAAGTGAATGCGTTCACACGGCCCTGACCTCTTTGTTTTGATGATTTTTTCTTGCAAATTTTTTTTCTTTTCGGACTCTTGGGCTGGAATCTTTACGGCATAAGATCTCACTGCGTCACGGCTGGGGGCTCCTGCCTCACTATTCTGTGCATGAGCCGTGTGCACGCACACACACACACCACACAAGACACGCACAACACCACACTAGGATATGCCAACGAGCACGCTTCGGCAGTTCACTGTGCAAGATTCTGACGCGAAAAGCATCCGAAAGATGGTTGTATTCCTATAACGGAGAGATGCTCAGGCTAGAAAACACGCGCCAGGCACACTCCAACAACTCTACTTTCCACAACTCTCCCCCCCTCGGAACCACTGTTGGACCCTGCAAAACGAGCAGTACGGAATCCCCCCCAACAACCTTCATTGATCGACTACTCCTATCTCTCTCTCGTACTTCTACTTTTCCCCAAGTTCAATTCAGAAACCATGAACGCATGGAATGAGCTGCAAGAGTGCAAGAACCCGACACGCGCCGCCATTCCGCCGCTTGGGCGGCAAAGGCGCTGCGGGTGCGCATTGCGAAACCACGTAGTTACGTCATTAATGGACGTTAGGCTGCATTTATGTAAGCAGCTGAGAGCTGGAAAGCTACAGC
Source organism: Proteroiulus fuscus (assembly GCA_034700285.1). Taxonomy (NCBI): domain Eukaryota; kingdom Metazoa; phylum Arthropoda; class Diplopoda; order Julida; family Blaniulidae; genus Proteroiulus; species Proteroiulus fuscus. The sequence goes on along the minus strand of JAQIXP010004899.1, from coordinate 3,515 downwards.
TCAAAACTGATAGCGTTGTTTTTGTCATACAAATTGAATAGCAAAAAGAACACTTTCAGCTTTGAGCTGCAGCTTTCCAGCTCTCAGCTGCTTACATAAACGCACCCTTAGGCCTACTATGTCCCCTCTTTATTTCATAACACACCCAACTGCCCTATTTTGAACTGTCGAAGCGAGCCAGTGGGTCACTGAGGCTTCCGTATAAATAAATAGCCCTTGCTTGTATACATGCAGGTTCTGCTTTGGAAATACTCATACGATTAGTATTATCAAATAACTTGTTAATTGTCCCATGCACTATACAATTTCCTTACATAAGGCATCTTCATCATTAGGGAACTACAAAAATCTTTTGTACCTCCCCTCCCCCGCCTAATGTGGTACTCTCCACTTAAAACTATACGTCACCACCAAATTTTTAACCCCCTACCCCTTAATTTTGCCATTTTAAGTTTGATATGCCTTACTAAAAGCAGAAAAAACTGATGGTATTGCTTGCCAATTTTTGCTAGTTATTTTGGTACAGTGTTGCCAGATCCTTTCAGATTTTTGCTCAGCAATGTTGAAAGATTATCCATCTAAAACTACAATTTTGGTAGAATTGTGAGTAACGTAAAATTCTCCCTTACCCACTCCCCCTCCCTAGTCGCCAATTGCAGATATGGAGCAAACTTCTCCCCCTCCCTCCAAATGTCTACATAGTTTATGGACGATCCCTTTAAACATTCGGCATTAGTGTGACGTCACTCACTCGGTTGCAGTGGTATTCGGCATTATGTAAACCTTATAAGAAATCTATTTGTCTAGTTAGTCACCTCGGAGCTGCCTAATCCGTCAGAAAGTAAAATGGCTGCACCCATAAGGCCCTATGCAAACGATTTGAATTGCTGTAGAGGGCGTGGCAAACTTGCATTTTTTGTATTTTTCTAGAATTTATGAGTTGGTTTGGGAAGGGGTGGGATTGGAGAGGGATCGAAAGTAAAGAGTGACGAATTTATCGGGATAGCAGTTTGGATAGTGTAAGAAGTGTGGCAAATGGGTGGGGAAGGAAAGGTGGGCAAAATTTTGCCAAAAAGCATATAAATTTATTAAACGTCCTTTAAGTTCTTACAGAAAAATGAATGTTCAATATGGTACCTAAATATAATGTAAATTAATTATACCCTCATTCCTCAACAGTGAGGTTGTTACAAGACGTTCTACTTGAGATTAAAAATTATATATATTTGCAACATTTCTATAAAACTAGGGGTTAAATTTTGAAATAATCTAGTCATGTTTTAACATTATGACGATCACATAGGAAGCAACCAAACTATACATTGATCGGAAATTTAATCATCCTTTGGTACAATTTCAAATTAATATTTTCCCACATAACTATATTCTTAAGCCAGTTAAATAGAGACATCAGTTTCATGAATAAACACTACATTTGGTTTTAGCCAGTCTGCATGCATGGCTTAAAAGCCATATCCAGTCAATATATGTGCAGTAATATACATGATGTGGAATTATCGATCGGTGATGATTCACAGATTCTCACATTGCATAAAAAGATAATGTTGAATTTCCTGATATAGAAACCGGCCAGCTAGGCCCTATATAGGTTTTTTTTTACTTCCAAGCTTTGCATGATACATATCCATCGACTGAAAATAGCCTCCCTTATTTAAAGTAGCCTACTCTTGCGGTTTGTTTTCACAGACGACGAAGAAGTCCCATCGCCATTGTAGACCAAAAACTGGCAAAACTAATTAAAAATCTATTGACCAAAGACCTCGTATATTGAAATGTCGGCAAGTCACGCACTTTAAGACAATAGACATGTACATGTAGATGTACAGGAAAATGATAAGTAGGCATACAATAATATTCTAATTCTAAATCTCATAAAAAATTAATGCACATTAATGTAAGGGGCAATTGAAATATGACGTCATCAAAACTAATTTTTAGTACACCCCCCTCCCCACCCCTCGCCTTCATAAGTAGGATTCCCCCCACCCCTCGCCTTCATAAGTAGGATTCCCCCCCCCCAAATCCTATGTAGGATTCCCAAAATTTTTTTAAAAATTTACAATTCTTTTACAAAGAGCAACCACAAAAAGTTGACTGAATGTTAAAGTAAAATTTTTAAATGAAGTAAGACTTCCAATTTTAAAATAGATTCAATTTGATATAAATTGTGATATAAATTTTGATATAAATTTGATAAAAAGTGGAAATTTTAAAATGAAAAATAGTAATTCCTTCAGCATATTAAATAAGGAGGTGTGTGTTTGTGACGTAGGATTTCTAATTTTACCCCCTTCCCATGTCATCATTTGTAGGATTTCCCCACTAACCCCCCCCCCCCCCTCCTAAAGTGATGACGTCATATTTGAATGGTTCCTAAGGCCACCTTAAAACTAAACCTGTGGGATTGGGGAAGGTCTAAATATCTATGGTCAAATGAAATATGCATTCTTTTGTTTTAAGTTTTTTTAATTTTTTGGGCTAAAAAATAAGTGCAATAAACGACAATTTGGTTATAGATTACATGACAGTTCAAGCCCCCCAGTCTCATCCCTTCTCTCCCCCCCCCCTTTTTCATTCTATGACTAGACTTTTTGCATGAAAACTATTGCTAGTACTGTATAGTTTTATAGCTAAATATGTTTAATTTACTAGGAATGCTTGCAATGACTTCAATTGTACAAAAGCTTAGGCGTCAAAATAACTATAGCCTACCGAAAACTCAACAGTTAATCTGACCATGCATGGTCATGTCAGGAAAACGTCAATAAACCAACAGCAGAACCGATTAATATCAAACATGATTTGGAATAATATTAAAAATAAAGATTTGAACATTTTTTTTATCTACTTTCTCATACCTCAATCCTTAGAGCCTCAGAAATATCTATGACACCCTGAATCCTTAAACTGGCCCCTGCCTGGATAGACACAATGAAGTAAATCCCTATTTTGCCTAGTAAAGAAAAGGGGTCAGATGTCATCATGGCACCCTCAACTTTAGAGGATATAGGCCTTTCCTGGTATCCCAACATTGACCAGGAAAACCTGTTTGAAAATTGCCAAAAATCAATGATAAAAGCAAACTTATAATCTCTGAACTGTCCATAAGATATTCAGAAATTGTTGGTACTGGTTAGAGACATATAGACCAAGACCATTGGGCATCTTAGGCACGATGCAGGCCTCGGGCATTAGACTGATCCATTGTGAGGATGGAATGGTCTATATATAAATGACTTATTATTAATTCAATTCATCATGAATTACTTTTGAGTCTCGAAGTATTCCTTTAACGCATAGTTGGCCAATTTGATACCCTCATTCCTAAAGGAGGGTCACATAATGGACCAACCAGCACTAGTGTGTCACCCTGCAAAATATCATTACAGGGTGGTACACTAGTGCAAAGTAGTCGGAAAGAACACAGCCTACTAAGATTTTTTTTTATTTTATAAATAAATAAGGCCTGGCAAGTTGAACATACCCCTATGGAA
>JAQIXP010004898.1:0-10995 GCA_034700285.1 Proteroiulus fuscus | reverse complement strand
GGTCCAAAATGTCCGATTTCATGCTGACGTCATATTTGTACGGCCCAAAGACATGAAAGTTTCTTTCTGCTAGCTCTGCTGCGAGAAGTTGTTTGGTAAATTACTATTTTCAATTTCAGACTCTACTGTTCCTCTAGTAATGAAAATGACCAGCGCCACAGCATTTAACCTATCCATTTTATCTTGCGATTTTTATTCACTGGTGGTTGGAGTATTTCTCTTCAAGTTTCAAGTATGTATGAAGAAGAAAGGAAGGGCTTGTGCATTCATTTCATGGCAAAGTTCGAATTTTGGAGTATTATTAATAGGGAGCTTTTGTAGTCACACACTTGTTACGTGACGTGAAGAAAGCGACAAAAGCACCACTCCACACCACGTATTTACGTAAATCATTGTTTCATGTATGTATGTACGTGGAGCTTACACGTGTGAAGTTTTGTGGTTGTACTCAATGTGCAAAAGAGATAATACTCCACTCCACTCAAATGGTGTGAGTGCACGAAATTACTCTTTTATTCCTTTTACGTTGAAGCAGTTTTGAAGCACTTAATTCACGCAAGGTGTTGTCGTTGTGGCTACGAAACCACCCTAATGTTGGCTAGTCGACCCTCATTGCTTGACCAGCTAAAATCTTTGCAAAGACAAAAATGTTGATCTTGCCAGTAAGAATGTGTCTTTCCCTGTGAAGAACATAACTGCGCTTCAGATAAGATTCTAATCTGCTGTAACAACTGCACTAGAATTGATGTTGGACTGTTGCTTTCAAAAACTTTTATGAAACATCAGCAATACATCTTTTTATTTATCTGTAATACATTTTTGCAGTAGAAGTTTAGCAGAATAAAATTGCAATCTAGAGTGCAGTAACTTCAGTAATTTATTTCATGAAGTTGTCAACTTCACTTCACCCACCAATTAATAACATTTTTGCACATTCAGTTTCAACTCCTGTATCTACTTTCGTTTACACTGGTCATCATTGGAGTCATTATGTATTCCCTTCAACCCACCGATTCCATAAACCGACCAACCAATTACAGGTTGGGCTAGATAAGGCATTGCAGTCGTTAGTACATTGCCATTTGGCCTTGAGTCTGATCAGTTTTATTATTTATAGAGATGTGACAAATGACGCTATGGAAAATAATCAGGGAGACCTTTCGCTGGGAACATCGATCAGTCCTTCCAATTCTGTTTCTAGTTCATATCGAGGTTACCCCCAGTCTGGGGCAATCCATCCGGCTCGAGAAATGGATTTTTACACGGCAAAATCCAATGAAAACAATTACTAGTGTTCGATATTCCATTTTGGAGAAAAAATTTTTTACTTAAAACTTCTTTTAAAGAAAAAAATGTTCTAGTCATTTTAATGTTTAGGTTGTTCATGTGATAATTAAGGTCTACACATTTGGTCAAAGCACTTTTCTTGTTGGGGATTTAAATAGTGAAATGCTGTGGACACAGATTATTTATTTATTAAAAGTGTTTTAAAAATCCCTTTTTAACACAACTTGTTGGCACAAGTTGAATAGCAGTTTGAAATTTCTAACATATACAACTCGTCATTTTTGTTGGTGTTGTCCATGAATTAATTGGGCCAAGTTATATGTATGTCCTTTTCTAGATAATAATTTTTTAATACAAACGATTAATATGTGAAATAAGATGTAGCAAAGTGGTATTTAATAATGGAAAGTAAATTGTAGGCCTATTACAATTCATCTGGTATATCTGGACCCCCTGGTCCCCCCTTAACAGATTTTCCAAACTACATACTGGTACTGGAAAGGGAAGAGGCAGAATGGTCTGTTTTTTTAATAGGGAGAGGAAGGGGAGGGGGGGGGATGAGGTATATGTATTAATTTTATGGTTGGGGGAGGTTGCACATGCATACGGTACTCCAAGCAAGGTTTTTTTTTTTAAGCTAGGAGCTGTTATCTGGTCACAGAGTCAAAAATTGTGGCTGAATCTCTGCTAGGAATTCAGCTTTTAAAAATAGTTTTAATTTCATCAAAGAAGGAAAAATTGTTTGTTTGTTTGTCTACAAAAAATAAAACGAGACATCAGGGTTCATAAGTTAAACTTTTTTAGATAATGAAGAGGAGAAATGCCGAATGTGGTAAAAGGAGGCCCATTAAACGAAGCAAAATTCCAGAAAGCTTTTATGGAAAGTAAGATATTTCGACATTTTTTTCTTTGCACAGACTCAATTTATGATGATGCTTGAGTAGACTTAATTATATATCACAGGTAGAATGGCTATTATTTCCTGCTTGTCTTTGCTTTATATGCAATTTAAAACTATTAGTCGATGATACCTAGACCATGATTGATGCTGGACATATTTTGGTTTTTATAGTCCAGGGCATGCTTGATCCAGTAGTAGTCACCAACATTGTTGTTTGTACCACCAGCATGTTTGTACGGTAACCTCTTAAATTATTTGAATAAAGTAGCTATACGCATTTATAAATAGACTTTGGCTTTATTACTGGAACAAGGGTGCCCTAGCCTATACCACCTTGGACGAGTTACAATGTACAAATCGGGTTGATTTGCAAAATTTTATAGGGGTAGTGAATTTAAAATATAGCCTACGGTATATTGTATTCACACATTGATTTGTTACTAAAAATTGCATATATTGTCTATTGTTTCAGTCTTTTCATGTACCTCAAATTTCTCATGGTATGGCTGTTAGTTTTGCTGGCTGATTTCATCTTGGAATTTCGTTTTGAATATTTATGGCCCTTTTGGCTGCTCGTAAGAAGCGTTTACGATTCTTTTAAATATCAAGGCTTGGTAAGTATTAATCCCTCACTCAATGAGGTAGAACTTGCGGCTAAACTCCCACCGCATTATTATTGGAATTTCTTGAGTTTCAATTTAGCCGAAGAAAAAATTTCTTTTGCATTGCCTCATTTAGCTTAATTGTGGTAATTGAATTACATATGGGATATAACAGTACATTTTTAAAATTGCTTAGGCGTTTTCTGTCTTCTTCGTGTGTATCGCCTTGACGTCAGACATGATTTGTTTTCTCTTCATTCCTGTCCATTGGCTATTTTTTGCAGCCAGTACTTATGTGTGGGTGCAGTTCGTTTGGCATACAGGTAAATATATGTCACACATATTATCAATATATTTGGGCTAGCATTATTGCAGTGTTAAAATGGAATGCTTTGATCTACAATAGATCGTGAATGCAAATCCTCGGTGAAAGTGGCTCTAAAAATTCATGTTTTTTAATCCCTTCAATAGAGCGAGGAATATGTCTTCCAACAGTCTCTCTATGGCTGTTGTTTGTGTATATAGAAGCCTCTGTGCGACTCAGAGAAATAAAAAACCTGCCATTTCATTTAGATCTATGTAGGCCATTTGCTGCTCATTGGTAAGCCGCTTATTTATATTATTGTTTTATCATTTTTTAATGGTACTGCATTGATGTTTTCATATCCTCCATTCAATCACTAGCATTGGCTATCCCGTAGTAACCTTAGGCTTTGGGTTTAAAAGCTATATAGGATATCGAATGAGGCAGGTACGTGACGACATCTTTCATTAAGCGTGTACGTTGTGTACGAGACATTGGCAGGGTACTGTTTGTTCAAAAAGGTGCATTTTATTTGTGTCCTTGTTTTACAGAGAAAACAAAAAGAAATTGCCAAAGAAAACGAATTTTACGTTCAGCTCTTAAAGCAAGCTTTACCCCAGGAACAACCCGCAGGAATTGTGGCATGCCCCGAGAAAGGTAAAAAAAATATGATAAAAAACTCAGTGGCCTACTTTAACAAAGCAATTACATAAAAGTCTTGTATTTAAACGACTCTCATTTTAATTGGTAGCATCGCCAAACAAGGCTGACGAAGAGAAAATCTCCAACGGTTTAGTCCTGCCCCTGTCCAAGAAAGCGACGGTGGTCATTCCTGCCACAAAGGCGTGTGACATCAGTAAATTTAGTGAAATAGATTTGAGTAAAGTGAAAAACAAACTTTTGTTGACCAATACCAGTTCTCTGGAGAAAGAATTGGAGTATATGGAAAATCAGTTACAAAAAGATGCACTCGTAAATGATTTCGATGAGAATGTCGATTCTGAGAGGGACAAGAGTTACAAGACGGACCGAGTGGCATCCCGGACGCCCGCGACGGGACGCAATTGGAATCATAACCCGTCATTACAAATGAAAGAAAATAAAGAAAATGTTACTTTGAACATTCATAGTAACGTGAAACGCTCCAAGAACAATGCTACTTTCAAAGAAGGCACTGCAAATAATTTTTCTGCCAATCATAAGGATGACCACGTGTTGAGGTGTTTCCTTTTATTACCAAAAAGTTATATACTATTTTCCATAGCAGTTTTATCAAGCGTGTTGGAGAGTTAAATGTTCATTGCCAAATTTTGGAGGTTACAGGTTAGAATCTGATATCAAGCGACTCAAGGGCGATTTACAAACCAGCCAACAGTGTGAAGTATACCTTCGATCGCAGATCAATGCATTGATGAGCGGGGAAAGATCGGTGAGAAATGAACTGCTTCAAGTTCAACACGATAATGAAAATTTGCAGACAAAGTAGGTCGTCTGAGGATAACTGGTACTCGTGAGTCATTGTCAAAATGGACCGCTCACTCAATTTTTTTTTGCAGGCTTCATGGATTGGTGACTGCTAGACAACATGATAAACAGACTATCGGAGTTTTGGAAAAAAAGTTTCAAGACGAACGTAAAAGTCGATTGTTGGCCGAGAGCCAGCTGTCGAGCGAACGTAAAGCGAAAAAGATTGAGGAGGTTGCTTTGGGAAGACCGATGGTTGCCATCGCTGCAACTGGGACGAGGTAAGTGTTCTTCTGTGTGTGTTGTGTGTAATGAAGAGGGAGGGGGGGATGAAAGAAAGAGACTCGAAGGCTAAGAGATTACTTTAAAAAGGATTGTTCAACCGTTCATGTGTTTCCATCCTACTTACAGATTGGAATGTACAGAAATGTGCAAAGTGCGCAGAAGGGACTTGGAGAATGACAACAAGCAGTTAAGAAGGGAGGTTAAAATAATTGAAGACCGGTTACGGCAGGCAGAAAGAGAAGCTCAAGTGAGTCGACTTCATAGTTTTTTTTTATGCTAAATACTTAGTTACGAGAAGTCCTCCCTCACAAGTTGTCAGTAGGTGAAACGACTGTTAATTTAATTTTTTTTGCATTATTCAGTCGCTAAGACAATATAAGGATTCGCACAACGAGTCCGAAGTTTTAATGTCTGCACTTTCGGCCATGCAAGACAAGAATGCCCACCTGGAAAATAGTCTGAGCGCCGAAACACGACTCAAGTTGGATCTGTTTTCTGCTTTAGGAGAAGCCAAAAGACAATTGGAAATTGCACAATGTAAGCAGTGCTGTGTTCTGGTGCCTATGATCGATGTAATTTTTTGTGAACTCCAAACTATTTTACCCTTTCTCCTTCATGTTTAATTTAGCTCATGTAATACAAAAGGAGAAGGAAATCGACGATTTAAAATCCAAGGTGGCCGAAGTGATGGCAGTTATGCCACCCACGACTTTTCCTCCGGTTTCACTCGATTCTTCTATAATTTCTTCTCCGCATTATTCCAAGTTTGTCGGTGGAGAAAGTAAAGTCACATCTTCCACTTTGGATCCCAACGCGTCTGTTTACACGCCCAAAACGCTTAAAGGAATTTCGTCCACAGATCTGTGAGTTGATACTTTCTTTCTTTTTATGTCGAGGGATGTAAGAACTATTAAAATACTGGGGATTCACTCAAGCTCTAAGAATCCCTGTTGTAGACTGATGCAGGAGTGAGCGTGTAGGGTTTAAAGTGGATGAAATGTTTGTCGGACATATAACAAAAGGTATCGCACTTGTAAATTTGATGCAAGAGTTGGGTGTACAACGCCAATTTGAGTTTTGTCTAAGACACACTTTATGACAGCTGATCGATGAGACATTTCTTACACAACTCAAACATTTATTTTTCAGGTCACGGTAAATGTCCCCAGTTATTGATTTTTGATTGTAAAGGGAAACTTTATTTTTGTTCCCTCGTTAAATCTAAAAATCCGAGTAACGTACGGTAAACATTTGGATATTTTGGTTCAGCATCAACAAAAGCGACAACAAAAATAATTTGACAGAAATGTGATGAAAATGTGGCAAATTCCTATCGTGCCAAATGATGCTATGACAAGAGTAAACTTTTTTATCCACTCTATACTTACCTGATGCTGTACTTAAAAATTTACTTAAAAACGAGAACTCAAATTCCTGACTGTGAAGTACTTTTTCTTTGATACCGACAAGCAGTGTTAAAAGTGTTTGAACACTAGACTAGTCTTATAGCAAGTTGTGGTCAGAATAAATAAAATGATGGGAGTAAATGAATGTGTACGTGTGATTTTGCATTGTGTATAATTATACTAGTACATTCAAAAAATTTGTGGAAAATATCTGTAGTGTGTGTACGTCGAGTGAAAGTTGGCAACTGTGTATTAAGCCATAGTGCACGATCACTGTAGCCCGAGGTCGCACATCCTGTTCGCCACGTGTAAAGGCATACGATGCGTGACATAATGAAAGTGAAATTGCTGAGTTTGGTTTAAAAGTAAATCTCCATCGTCAAGATCTCTTGCGCTGTGACTCACAACCAGGGGCACAGCCAGGATTTACAAGTGGGAGGGGGGGGGTAGGGGGGTAGAGTAGAACCCCCAAAATTTTGGCGATTTTTTTTTAAAAAGAGGGGGTTTTCATAGGCAAAAATTTGGTTGGGGGGTGTAAACTCCCCGAATTTACCCCCCCCCCTTCGCTGCGCGCCTGCTGAAAAATTTTTTTACAACAGAAAACAATTCACTCTCACTCGATCAGCACACACTAAAGATATTCTCCTGCAAATTTTTTGAAAGTACCTTGTATATGTGTGGCAAATGTTAACAATTTATAGATGACTTTTAAAATGAATAACTTCGAAAAAAAAAAGAAACATATTAAAAAAAACCCTGGTGTTTATCAAATGGCAGAGATAGTAATATATTAAACACCTCAACAAGAACTAAAATTATATTTTTTACTGTTAAAATGATGTTAAATTAAGGCGGGCTCGAAACTGCAACATGCCAAAATGGCGCCGAGCAGACGAATTGCAGATCGCTCATGTAACGACGCTTTTTCCTCATTTGTTGTTTGTCCATCGTTGTGCTTGTGCTTGAAAATGGTTCGTTTACTGATTTTTTTTTCCCTTCTGAAATTCAAAAGAGTGCGGGGATATAAATGGTTTCTGTACAGCAATTGGGTAAGTTCCCATTCTAATTTACGTATCTTTTTCATCTCCCAAATTGAAGCTTTATCGTTAATCGGAACTTGGACCAAAAGAGCCAACTTAATTGTAGGCCTATGCTCGATATGTTAACACTGGGTCCCGTTAACACTCATATACATGTTTATTGCGGTATAAAAAACGATTCTATGTGCTATAAACGCGGTAGATTTTAATATTAATTAGGGCAGGACTTTAGTATATGACCTACGATTCCTTGGGAGGAGTGACCTATGTGGTCATGTTGCTTATAGGATGAGAGGTACGTGTTTATCTGCCAAGTATTTATTACTTAGGGCTACCTCGAAACTTTAATAGCTCACTGATCAGTGAGTTACCTGTACGTATCAATACCTCTATATATAGAGAGAGGGCTATATGGTAAGCAGGCTGAACATGCAGGTGCATTTCCATTACTACATTTTAAATTGTTTCAAAAATGGGACTCAATGTACGTGGAGAATTCAGGGTGAATGTAATTGAGGTATATTGGTATACTTGGCCACGTTTCTAAATTCTAAGCTCCAATTCCTAATGGTGCTTTGGAGTGTTGCGGAACTGATAGTGGTGTCATTTCATGAGGAACAGATATATGAATGATCTGTTCTTGGTTTTTTAACAAGAATAGGGTTTCTACATAGTAAAGGATCTGCCAGAAGTTAATTGCATGTCCATTGACATTTTAAAATGAAATGGGACAGGTATATTACTCTCAATATACAACTCAAACTGGAATAATAATTCATTGTTAGCAACGGTTCTACCAAAAGATTTATGAAATGTTTCTGTTGGACTGTTAAAGGAGCTTTAGAGTTTACAAAAGTGCTGCTTGAACACATTCTTTGAAATCCTGGCCACGAGCTTCAACGATATTGGATTTCTATAGATAGTCACATGCACTATTGGGCACTGCCCTCTGAGGGCATGACATTAAGCGACCCTCAACCCACCCACCCCACCCCCCATGCCCACAAATTAAAAGATCTACAGTAGGCCTACTCTGAAATAGCTTTTTAGTTCGGGCAGATAACTATCTGGGCGTATGCACCATTCATTTTAGGGATCCCTAAGAATTTTAGTTTTTCAGGAAGGCAACCCACATCAATCAGGATTTTTTGCTAAACTATCAGTAGGCCTATTAGGTTTGAATTCAGAATGTGAGATGACGTGGCAGGGAGGGACAAGAAGAAGAGTGGAGATTAGAGAATGTGGTCGTGTTCGACGTAAATTTAGCTGTACTGTTCCTGCATTTGTTAGGATCATGAAAAATCACAAAGTCAGGAACATTTTGTTCTTTCACAATATTTTATTTAAAAATATTAAATGCAAGTTCAAACAGCGTATAATAACAGAGAAATGTACATTGTCAGTGACACCACTCCAAACAAAATCTATAAGGTGGACAAATTGTGCCATTCTTGCATTAATGTTTAAAAGTAATTATTTTTTTTCTCCAGTCATAAGGATGTTGTGATTTCGTCAATGACCCACATGGGCCTACTTGATCGTCTCACTGGCAATCTCCCCCTCGCCGTGTACGGTCTTAGGTTGACTCCCTGCAGCGTCGTAACTTTCTTTTCACTCTCCAAAGGCGATTCTTCTATTTCTTCCATGACCGCGGGTACTTTGACCACGGATTTTTTGCGCTTATACTTATCGTTCGAATATAGTTCGTTGGTTTTGTTCAAATTGTTTTCATATTCGCTGAGCATCAGGTAATGTTCTACTTGATCGCACGACGTCATGCAATCGCCCAATGCGTAAAGTTCTCCAAAATCTTCCAAAATGTTATCTGGAATGTCAGCCAGGCCTTCTTCCGATATGCACGTCAGTTCCGGCCTCTTGGCATCTCCAAAGGCGCCGAAACGCCTCAGACCCGCCAAGGAGTTTGCCTCTTCGTCGTCGTCATCCAACTCTGGAAGACTCGACTTCCGCCCTTTAGCCGTTCCACTTTCGAGCTCGAACGTGGGACGTCGACCTCCACGCCCGACTGAGGAAGGACTATTTTGGGGACGAGCCACTCGACGATGGACGTCCACTAGGAACAGGACCACACTGCCAACGAATGCACACGCGGAACAGAAATAATAACCCTGACGTTTACCAAAACTCTTGTTAATGCAACCTGGAAAGTGGTAAAAAAATGTAGAATGAAAAATTCACGATGGAGCCGATTAACGACCAGAGCGGGCTTTCTGGACATCTTTTAATTTTCGCCACACATGCTTAAATCTTGCTGCGAAGCATTAATTCACAGTTTAAGGAAACAACTTACCAGTAATGGGAATGCCGATGGCAATGGGGATGGCTTGTGCGCATTGGACGAAACTCCAAGTCCGTTGAAAGTTTCTGGCTCTGACTTTTTCCAAGGTGAACATTTTAAGCGAGTAAAAGTAGCCGCCCCATGATATTCCGTAAATCCATACGAAGATGACGTAACCGTAGTAGTCCGAGACGGCTGTCAGGGTCAAAAGGGAAACGCACAAGGCGAAACCAGAAGCCTGGCACAAATAATGTCTGGCAATGCGGCATTCCTTACTATTTTTCACCACGATCAGTCCAAAGGCAGAAGTACCCAGAACAATGGCCAGACCCAAGAAAGATTGAAGAAACAACAAGGACGTCACTTCAGCGCCCCCATCGTAGGCTTCAGGAATCTGAAACAGAGTTCAAGAACCGTCATTAAAGAAAGAGAAAGACTCACTTTGTACAAAGTGATGTTTAAATGAAAGATGAGAAAGTGTTAATAGGAGAAATTCAATTGTTGTTTTGATGCAAGCTTTACCATAAATAAGAGAGAGTCGAAGGGAAAAGACATGACTTTCACAAAAAATGTTGGCCAGAGTAGGATGGCATCTTTTAATTTTATCCCCAAAATCGCCAACAAGTGTACGCCACTCAAAAATCTCAGAAAATTTCCATTATATTAAAATTAAAATCAGCATTGTAAAAATAGGAATTATTTTTCAATATTTTTTTTATATGTTGTTTGATAGTATAGATGATAACATTGATTGGTTCCAATAACAACCCTATAGATGGAGCTAAAATTTTCTGAGATTTTATTATTTGGGAATTTTAGAGACTGCCCACATGACATGTTTAATGTCGGATTATGGAATTTACCAAATAGATAATCGGAGAATTGATCCCCAAAGAGGAAATGGCCGTAGAGGCCAAAAGGATCTGGACCGTCCGTGAGTGGAGAGTGGTCAAATCGAAAAATGGCGGCTTCGCCTCTTTCGTCTTGTCTTTGATTTTTCTCTTCTGATTCTTGAGATGCAAGATGGCTCTTCTTTGAGGATGATAGAGGGACGCCGAACGGTAAAATGTGCCCAAAAAGAATGTGCTGAATAACACTCCAGTCAACGTCTGAAGGCCGAAACGCCAGCCCATGGAGCTACGAGAGAAATAATAATAATAATAATAATAAATTCATAATTATCGGTTCACACAATTTCAACAATGGGGCTTGTCACAAAATAATGAAGTTGGACAAGGGAGCAAAGATAAATGATGCCACGCAAAAAAGGGTTATTCCCATCCCTCCCAAAAAATGTGTATTTTTACATTTATGATTTAGTTATGACTATTTGCATGGCGTGAAAATAAGTGTGCGGAATGGGTAAACAAAACACCAAACACGGAAATTGGATTTTAGGAATAATAATAA
>JAQIXP010004897.1:0-10996 GCA_034700285.1 Proteroiulus fuscus | reverse complement strand
ATTCTCTACATTTTGGTATTTTTTGCTTTCTTTCTACTACGTAAGAAACTATGGTAAGAATGGTATTAGCTGGCCAAAACATTACACGCATAGCAGTTTCAACCCCACACATCCACGTACCTTTGCTCAGTTTCACCACCAGAGAGTGCATAAGTCTACTACGCAACAGGCGGATAGGCCTATAACACGTTTTGTGATATAGGCCTAGTGTGGACGCACTTTTAGTTGGATACTTTATATTGACAAATACAGGAATGCACTCTGGATTGCTTGTACGGTGGCTCATACAGTTGCACAGAGTTATTAGTCCTTGTGAGCCACCGTAGGATCCTTGGATCTTTGTAGGCAATTATTTGACAGTTTTTTAATGGAAGCTTTCGAAGGGCATTTTGGAAGGTTGGATTTCTGCACCATCTACACTTAAAATCGTAAAAAACAAACAAAAAACTAATAAAAATTAACGAGTTCGCCTCAAAAACGTCAGAATTAACAATGGTCTCAAGTAATTCATAAGATATCATAAAAATCCGTGTAGCGTGGACAGAACATACAAACGCATATTCTTTTTTGTTGTTGTTTTGTTGTTGTTAGTGAACCCCGTGTCACATCTCAGCATGGCCTACGATACCCTCCAATGAACGTGTTTTTTTGGGGATTTTTTGAAAAGTTTTTGGGGAAGTTCAGGCCCATGTGTGCAAAAAAGCGTAAAATTTTTGAATCTGAATAGCGTGTGTTGAGAGGGCTAAGTGTTCCCATTCACGTTATCATAAACAGAGGAAGTAGGGGGAGCTTGGGGGAGCCTCGGAAGGGTAAGGTTTTCGTGTGATTACCTATGGGGGTGAGGGAGGGGGAGATAATACTGCATGGGGATGGTAAAATGAAGGTTTTTTCCCCCCCTCATTTTTTTCAAGTGCACCCGCATATAATAACAATTCGATACATCATGTGAAATGGGGAGGACAAAATGGAAGTTGGTCACATTCACTGCCCCCCTATGTTTGACTGAGTGCCCCGGGGGGGGGGACAGAAGAAGGGGATGGGGGATTTTTCCCTCCAAGAGAAAATGATGGCTGAGGAATAATAATTTATTTTGTAATGTGGAATTATATTGTACAGGAGGACCAAGGTACTAGGGGGGTGTAGGGGACCAGGTTGGGGGTGGGAGGGAAGAAAGGTGGGGGGTAGGGGGAGAAGGATGAGTTATTGGGAATGTTTTCGTGGAATTGCTCTTTGTGAACCCGTAATGCCGAAACGGGGTTGTTTTCGGAAGCCATTTTGTTGTGTACTTATTGTGAGATAAATATTGCTACAATTTGATTGACCTTTACTAAAAATTCTGAAGGTCACCAACGTAGAAGCGTCCACTTGATTCACGAAGATTCGTTTTGAATTTGACAAAGATTTCTTGATTCATGAAGATTCACTTGGAATTTAAGCAAAGATTTCTTGATTCATGAAGATTCATTTGGAATTTGACAAATAGTATATTTTTTGATTCATGAAGATTCACTTGGGATTTGACAAAAAATTCTTGATTCATGAAGATTCATTTGTCATTTGACAAATAGCCTATTTCTTGATTCATAAAGATTCACTTTGAATTTGACAGATTTCTTGATTCATGAAGATTCACTTGGAATTTGGCAAAGATTTCTTGATTCATGAAGATTCATTTGGCATTTGACAAATAGCCTATTTCTTGATTCATGAAGATTCACTTTGAATTTGACAGATTTCTTGATTCATGAAGATTCATTGGGAATTTGACAAATAGCCTATTTCTTGATTCATGAAGATTCACTTGGGATTTGACAAAAATTCTTGATTCATGAAGATTCATTTTGAATTTTGACAAATAGCCTATTTCTTCTTGATTCATGAAGATTCGCTTGGAATTTGACAAAGATTTCTTGATTCATGAAGATTCACTTGGAATTTGACAGATTTCTTGATTCATAAAAGATTCACTAGGAATTGGACAAATATATCTTGATTCATGAAGATTCATTTGGAATTTAAGCAAAGATTTCTTGATTCATGAAGTTCATTTGGAATTTGACAAAGAGTTCTTGATTCATGAATATTCACTTGGAATTTGGCATATATTTCTTGATTCATGAAGATTACCACACTTCTCTTGATTAATGAGGATTCATTTGGGGATTTATCTAAATTGGCTTGACTCATGAAGTTGCATTTGGGATTTGACAAAAATTTATTGATTCATGAAGATCCCCTTGCAATTGACCAAAATCCATTGCTTAGTGAAGATCTATTCTTCTTGAAGTTAACAAATATTTAGTTGAATCGTAAAGATTCACTCGGGATCCACCAAACTTCTTATGCATTCTAAAGAAGTCAAAGCCGTAAAGCACCATCTATGATGAATATCTTTCAACTAGCCTATACTAAAGCAAGATGGCCGCCCCTTTTTAATAGAATTATGGAACAGTCATGATGAATAATTTTCAACTATAGTGTTTATTCTAAGACACGATCATTAGATGGCCGACAAGTGTTCTATTTTAGTGAAATGGTGCATTATGGGAAATTTAAAAAAGGGTCAATTGCAACTTTACACTTTGAATCAAAATGGCTCCAGTATTTGTGATTTATGCCAGGTTTGAATGAATTTATTCTGCAAAAGGATCGAGAATGTAATTGACAAATTCAAACCAGTTTTTTAAGTCTGCATAAATAGGACTTGCCGGAATATAGTCTAGAACTCTTAACTGAATGCTAATGTCTGTAAACTATTGTCCATTTGTGCGTATTTATACTCATGTCTGCCAAAACTCGTAATTATTGCCTGCCAATATCTATTTTGTTGAAATGGCTGCCCCACCCTCACTGCCCCCATTTAAATAAACGGAAAATGCAGCGCAGCCTATATCCAACTTTGTAACTAATAAAAGCACGGCCCGACACCAATTCATTAAAATGGCATTTTAAATAAACCTCAATTATGCAATTATTATTACCGTATCGTGTGGGTTATACGCCATTGTGTTTAGGCAAAAACAAAAATAAAACTCGGGCATTGTTTTGCATTTATTGCGCACGAAATATTGATTTGAGGTAGGCCTAATGGCATGTATGCATGCATGGAAGGATATATTTTTTAAAGTAAAAATAAGTTTTTATGTACAGTTTTGTTAAAAAAAAAATATGGAGCAGGTGGATATGGAAATTAGGAACGCCATCTCTTGTCCCAATTTCCAAACAGTTTTTGTTGGCATTGTATTATTGACGCTTTATGTTGTTGTGGTAATTTTTCTTGAAAATTAATTTGATTTGCAAAAAAATTGACATGTGAAATTTAGATAATAAGACACTAAGGCCGGTTTTTGCCCTAAAGACAATTTCGTCATGCAATTAATTATTAAAGGGAAAGTCCCACTTTGAAAGAAGTGAGTTGTAGGAAGAAGAGCATGGAAACTTAGGAATTTAAGGCATGGAAATTGCAATTTGATTTGAGCCCACCAATCACTAACTAAAATGTTCTGAATTTGGATAAAAATATAGTCCAAGTAGGCGACATTTTACCGACAGTATGTAGTGCTCTCTACTGGATAAAAAGCATTGATCAGCTCTCATGAAACGCGTAGACACGCATGTCCTAGAGGGCGCCACCAACTTTCAGTGTCTGCTGAAATCTTTGGAAAAATGGCGCCTAACATGTATTTATCAGAGGCGTGATTTCTTCAATATGGAAGCTGCTGCAATTATTATTGTCACAGCCATTCATATCTAGTAATGGTAACCAAATTAATTATCTCTTGTGGCAAAGAGGGACTTTCCCTTCAGGGCTGTTTCCTTTTAAGGCGTATTAATATACGTTTTGTTCTAATTTCGGCTTTATTGATATCAGCTAAACAGGCTAATTTAATTTGTCTATTTTGGACGTGCCAACAAAAATTGTAACCTTTTCTCGACACTGCACTTGTGATATGGCGCTGCCAAATTTGTATTTTCCTTAATTTAACGTGGATCATGTGCTAGGCGTTGGATAACGTCAAAAGCTTATCCAGGCAGCTGGTTTTTAAAATATAATTAGAATTGTTTTCAGTTTGATATGATGATTATAAGCAAGACTCACAATATTTGCTAACGTCATATATCATTAAAGCTGGCATACCATAAGAATATCACGTGGTAACCATGACAAGCACTTGTGGGTACATGTACTGGTTCTATGTTTTCTAGGTTTTAGTTAAATGGAAATGCAGTAATGGCAGATTGCTTATCACGTGATCTTGTTTTGCAGGTTTATCATTTCGCTTGTTATGGTAGGCCTTCCCGATTAGTTTTTTCCAAAACTTTCCATGCATGGATATGTCGATGGCTTAATTCCCAAGTAGCGAATTAGCCAAAAGTAGCTTTTGAGATAATAGCGTTTTTATGGAAATATGATATAACTTGGAAATAAACAATGTTAAAAGGCTGAATTTTGGTAAACAGATAAACAATATATGTAAGGAATGTGCTAATTTTTGTTAAATAATTAAAATTGATTAAGTAATTTGAAAAATTTAAAGCTTAAAAATGCACATTGGCTAGTTTGACTGTGATTAATTTTACAGGAAAGGTAAATAAATTTAAGTGTGTAGTAGCACATGTGCAAACCCATTAGTTTGCCTATTGAATAAAAAGAATGCAACGAAAAAAAAAAGAGCAAAAATTGTCCCATTCGCTACTTGTAATTTAATAAAAGTCCATGACTCGAGAAATTTTTAAAAGATAAACTAACGAATGGTACCATTCGCTACTTGTAACTTTAAGAATGATACTTTGTTGGATATTCGCTACTGTTCACTTCTGCAACTAGCAATATTATTGGTTAAATTAATTTCTGTAACTTTAGGTTCATTAGGGACACTTCATTTTTGGCTAATTGGCTTATTCGCTACTTCTAATTTAAGCCATCGATGCGTATAAGTTTTCATTCATTTAATGCCTCGTTTATAAATTACTTTCACAAGGTTTCAATGAATAAATCACAAAATTAATAAAAGTTGGGGGTCAATTTCACTTTTGGAAAATTGAACTTGCCTATGAGATTTTGCAGTTTATTAATTTGATAATTTCCCTAAATTGTGTATGGGCTGTAAGAATTTTGCAAACAATTCCAATACTATTAGATGTACATAATTTTGAAGAAAATTAGCTTGTGAATGTCTTATAATGTAACGAAAATTCGTACAATTTTTTCCAAATTTCATAGGCCTAGAAATAATTTTATAATATTTCTATTTTCTTTAATGAAAAAAACTATATTTTTGAGGAAAAAATTCTATGTTATGTTCTTATGCTATGAAATACATGTATTTATTAAAGTGGTTGAATTCCTGTATTTTTGAGGAGAAATTTCCCATTATATTCCTCTTATTTTAGGAAATATTCATAAATGGGGATAAATTACTTTAATATTCCAGTATTTTTGGGGGAAATTTCAATTAGCTTTTATTTTCTGAAATATTTGTAAATTGGCTAAATTTCTTTAATATTTCTGTATTTTTGAGGGAAAATTCTTGTTATATTCCGCTTATTTTCTGGAATATTTATAAATGTGGTTAAATTTCTATAATATTCCTGTATTTTGAGAAAAAATGTCTATTAGGTCTATATAGTTTTTATTTTATGAAAGTTTGTAAATGTGTTTAAATTTTTTCCTTTATTTTTGAGGAAACATTCCCATTATATTGCTCTTATTTTAGGAATTAATCATAAATGTGGTTTAATTCCTTTAATATTCCTGTATTTTTAATGAAAAAATGCTACAGCTCTTATTTTCTGAAATATTTATAAATGCTGTTAAATTCCTATAATATTCCTGTATTTTGAAGAAAAAACTATTATTATATTGTTCTTATTTTATGAAAGTTTATAAATGTGGTTAAAATTCCAATAATATATTATTCCTGTAATTTTGGGGAAAATTTTCCTATTATATTTTTCTTATTTTAGAAAATATTTGTAGGCCTAAATGGGGTTAAATTCCTTTAATATTTCTGCCTTTTTGAGGAAAAATTCCTATTGCATTCCTCTTAAGTTTCTGAAATATTTGTAAATGTGGTTAAATTCCTTTAGGGCCAATTGTACCAACAATAGTTAACTTTAACCCTATGTTAATCTTAGGTTTTCTCTAATTTCCTGAATTTTCATTGGCCAGAATTGGTCACATGATCAAAATAATCCAGGGTTAAGACTTAACTGTGGTTGGTACAATTGGCCCTTAATATTACTACTTAATTTGAGGAATAATTCCTTTTGTCTTACGAAATATTTATAAATGTGATTAATTCCTTTAATTTTAAGGAAAAATTCTTATTATATTTTTCTCATTTTAGAAAATTTTTTAAAATGTGGTTAAATTCCAATAATATTCATTGATTTTCATGAGAAAAATTCTTGAATGTCTTGTATTTTAGAAGAAACTCTTATAATTTTCCTATAGTTTAGTTTGGATAAAAAGCTGCCTAAAGTTCCTATTTATGACAGCAGAATGTTGAGTATGAGGCATGTAATAGGCTGGGGTTTTTTTTTTAGAATCTAAACATGTTGACAGAGGGCGTCCCATATTCTTATAGGAAACGTCCAGATCGACTATTAATCAGGTTGCCATTCAAAGTGAATACAAGCAGTTTTATGTTTGAAAACTATTTTTTAAATTTTTGGAATTTAGATTTGAAAAGCTCGTGTATGTTGTATTTGGGACTTTGCAAAAATAGGCCTTCCATTTTGTTTTTAGGCCTTGCTTCGAAACAGGTGTTATTTGTGTCTGAAACTGTGCACGGTTGTCAATGCACAAAAGCTGATAATAATATAACATATTTCTGATGTGCTAGTTATTTTTTTCTGTGTACTATTGTTGGCATTGTTGTATGTATTTACTAATTTTGTTTTTTTTTGTTTTCTTGCTTCAGGAGAGATCTGGGATGCTTGAAAAAGTGCACTATTTCCACTCACAAAGAGGACCCAGTAAGAAACGGAAACTCGATTTCAATTGGTGAGTTCCTTGGACTTTAAGGTTTTAGGGTATATTAAAGGTACACAATGCAGCAACTTTGGAAACTGTGAACTGGTAACCTTATTTAAAGGGACAGTCCCACTTTGTGACAAATGAATCTTAAAATTAAGATTATCAATAATAAAGAAGGACAGTCCTGTTAATAATTAATTGCAGTTCACCTACCGTAATTCAGAAATCCAAAAAAGATGATAGGCGCTTTTTTTTAATAATAGTCCCCCACCCAGGCAGAATGGCGCTGCGTGCTAAGGAGGGTTCGAGTTGGCTTCACTTTATCGCTATGCAATGATCATGTGCATTCTCTGTTATGCAAAAACTTGTACGCCATTCAAGTTAATTACTAGAGGGATTGACAAAATGACTTCCAACATGGCTACTATCAACCATCAAGATTTTTGTCCGCAATGGCATGTTTCAAAATTAATAACTATTGATTGGTAATTAGAAATTACATTTCAATTTCTATGCTCTTTTTGTTTTTTCCCCCCCTCTTTCTTGCAAAAAATAATTGAGGTAAGGTGGGACTGTCCCTTTAATTATTTGTGTTGCGCCATTGTGAATTTGAAAGATATATACTCGAGGTCACCATCAAACTGTTTCCAAAGCGCCATCTAGGAGCAACCAATCAAAACAAAATCCATAGGTAAACGATGACGCTCCCAGCTCGCATCTCCTGTTGTCACGGAGACCCTACCCTTCTTTCCTTGACATTTTTCTTTGGCATAATTTGTTGCTCCCAGATGGCGCTTTGGACACTGTTTGGGGGTGAACTTGAGTACAGTAGATATCTGGTAGTAGAAAATATCTAAGCTTGTGTAGGTTGTAAGACAGTCGTACCCCTGGTGGCAATTTTAAGTTATAAATGGCATGAAAAATAATTCCCTCCAGGTGGCGCAGTATGCTGTAGATAGTGTAGAACAAGCCTAATGGATGAGATTCATTAACAGGAGGCGCAATAGGTCATGCTACAGGCTTATTACGAGTTATTTTTTTAAAATAATGGTAAAATGGGCACAGAATTTAAAATTTTAATCAAAACTTCTAACATTAGGTAGTTAATTAGTTCGATTAAAATTGGCTTGAAGCCTGACCTGGTCTAAGATTCACTCCAGTGTAAAATCCCACTATGGTAAAATGGTGAATATTAAGTGCAGCTGCCTAGTTAGGATGTGCAAATCCTAACCGAGTAAAACTGCTACAAAGAAAAGAATGCTTTTAAATATAATATCTACTATCTTTTAAGATATAAAACTGACTAAATATTTCCGTGCACCTGCGGGAGCAGCAAATTGGGACATTTTTCAAAACTTTCAGCAAAATTTATGATAAAAATGTACTGAATAACATTAGCGTAGGGAAAATTAATGGCGGTGTATTTTAAATTCTCCCTTGCAGCTTTTTGTTATCCAGAAAGATTGATGAGCACGTTAGACTGTTAACCTTAGACAATTAGGCAAGTTGAAAAATACAACCCCCAATGGTGAACCTTGCACCAATCAATATATTACCCAACTAATGAGTAATGACCCATTCAGTAATATTATGTACTGTAAAGCATTTGTTAACAAATTAGATGATTATTTGTGAGTGACAAATAGTCTGGCACAACTTTTCCCTGCAATTGCATAGCGCCATCTTGTGGCAAGCAGAGTCAGTATAATAAGATTTTAAATTTGTTTATATCTTAAAGATGGGGTGATTTTTGTGGTCACATGATGGTGTTGTGTCGCTCGTCGTGCAACACTTTGCACCCCCTTGCAGCTGAACTTTCAAACTCTTTCTGATGGCATTTATTTAGGGTTATTTTCATGTAATACTGGGTAACAATCAGTTATACAATAGGCGTATTTTGGCAATATGACCCTGTTACCATTTGGTAACAGCACCTGAACTTGAAACGTTTTTTCTTGAGGCATTTGCTGTTTTTGCGTTTTGGGTAACGATGTCGGGTAACCAAAAGGGTCACCCACTGGGGATCTACCTAAATAGGTAAGAGTACCAAATGAGATTAAAGAAATTACGGAGCTTTCCTGGTGCCACTTTTTCTCGCTAATCACAGTTAGTTATAAGTGTAGAGAATAAAGTGACCCCAGGAATACTTCGTACAGGAAAATCACCAAGTGCAGAAGGGGGGGGCAAATGGGGCAATTGCCCCCCCCTCCCTTAGCCAGCAAAAATGGCCGCTCGGTATTCAGAGAAAATTGCCATCCCCAAAGCTGTAACATGTGAACGCCCCCTCCCTTCCCTTCACAAAATCCTGTATCCGCCCCTGACTACTGAGTATGACCAGGTAACAACGCCAAAATACGCCTATTAATATTGAAAAGGTCAACAAAAGCTGTTTAGTAGTTGCCACTGCACCATCAGGTGGCACTGCCTATATTGTGCAGAAGGGTGAGTTCTCTAATAGTAATAATTCCTGACCAATCAATGGGCCATTTTAACGTTAAAGGACGCATCAATCCTGATGACGCATGTGCTACATCGACCAACGCATGATGAATGGATGCATCTATAAATACGATTTATGCTTCTGGGAACTAGGCATAAAAAGAATGGTTTTCTTATGGAAAATTGAAGGCGTTGAGCTGTTGACGCACATATGCACGTGCGATTTTGCGAAATTGAGTGCGCGTTTATCATGCGATTGCTAATGCGAATTGCACAGATCGCATGTAGTGAAATTCAGTTTGTAACTTTTGCTACGTTTGTGACGTCACTATGGGTTCATTGAATGGTTAGGATTCAAGGGTTTTGTGCGTTGTTGCATTCTGGGTCTCGTTTGAACGCGCGATTGTTGAGTCCGACGTGCGTTTGTTGGTAGTAGGCTTAAATTATTTCTGTGTATTATTCCTAAGCAAATTGTTTACCAATTTGAACAGTACACAAGTCCATCCAACCCAGAATTGGCCAGTTCCAATGTATAGTTTTAATTTCCATTTCCAATTAACTCCTCCAGTAGGCCTTATTTATCTCCATGGCAGAAAAACACGCACGTTGAGGACGAATATAAATAGCCGTGGTTTGCTGAACTTGCGAGCGGGTTCAAGGTTGTGTACAACGTCGCTGTCAGCACGTGGCTAGGCAACCCTTGCATGGCAAAAATAATAATAAACTAATCTATATGTCGATATTTCTTGCATAAAACCGCTAAAAGTTAATGACAAGATGGCGGCCCATTCCAAATTTCCTACGTAGGCCTATTCTTTTTTTGTTCGCGCGTCTGACAGCAGGTAACTGCGAAACGCAAATGCAAAGTTTGTTGTTTGGCCAGGTGCAGTGTGAGAAATGACCAGAATGCAAAATTTATATACCGGTACTCTAGTAGTTGTCCTTTTATCATTTCTGCTGTAATGTGCATTTAGCCAACAGTTAAAAATGACTGGTTTTGGGGAAAAAATGACACGTCATTATTACCTTGAATGTACCTAGAGTGAATTGTTGATGTACGATGTAAGGGATTCACCTTTTTTTTAGTTTGGCACTGAGCATGTGCAATGCTTGGCGCCATCTCTTGGCGTAGCTCGTAAACATATTTTGTTGGCTATGTAACGTTGCAACTCTACATGCAGTTTTGACTTCTTTATGCCATTATGCTATTATGGGCCTACACTTGAGCTGATCCTGTCACTTGTAAATACTAGCGTGTATCGTATTAGATTCAAATTCAACCTTAATTGTTTTAAAAAGTTAATTACTGTGCCGATTATGTTTAATTATATATTTATTGTTATTCTCCGAATCCATGCCAATTTTTTATGATTGATGATGATAACTATTGTTTTATACTAGTTGATTAATATATATATTAGGGACTTTCTAACAACTCGCCAAGGCATATTTCAGCGAATTTGTAAGGTGGTGTGACTTCAATATTTAGGCCTTTTTTATTTAGTAGGCCTACTTTATGATATGCTAATGTAAGTTTTGATGAAATTTTTACGTCACGATGGGGGGGGGGGGGGG
>JAQIXP010004896.1:0-10998 GCA_034700285.1 Proteroiulus fuscus | reverse complement strand
TTACGTGCATTTTATATTTATTTATCGAATTTTAAAGTATACCGCTAATTTTTTCGCCACATTTTGCCCGATTGTACTGCTCACATGGCAGATTAACAAAGAAAGAATGCATCAAGTTTTAGTAAATTTAATTGTCCTTCATAAAAAATCTAACCCCGTCAATTTATGTTAAGCCATTATTGATTCATTTGTACCGGTACTTTAATTAACTTAACATGGAGATTCCCGTAGGAGCATGCATTTTTTAAAAGTGTGGACAGCCCCCTTAATTTCAAATTCTAATATCTTGTTTTTTGCTCAATTATTTAAGAATAAGGCGAGACGTTTGATCCACCCTGTAGCTATTGATTCTCAATATTTTCGGTTATAAAATACTAACTAAATACAATAAAATACAATTTAAAACAAAATTACATTAAAGTATGTTTTTTTATGACTTTTGGATTAAAGGGAACGTTTCACCTCGTTGTTGCAAATAGAGGGTGCTGCATACTGTTAGTAAAAATGGCGCCTGCTTGGACTTTGCATTTTCAACCAAATCCATGTATTCAGGACATTTGTTTTAATGATTGGTAGGCTCAAATCAAATTGGAACTTGCTTAAATTTTACAATATTTCATGCTCTTTTTTCCTACAACCTACTTCTTTCAAAGTGGGACTTTCCCTTTAATTAATTTGGTTAATTCAGATTAATTTTTACACATCACTATTTTCATAATTCAATCAATCCAACCTACTTGTGTCAATTGTGAAAAATTTGAATGTTATGATAATTGGATAAATGTTATAATTTTTGATAAAAATATGACTTTTTATGACTTTTGTTACCTCTGTCAAATTATGACATTATGACGTGGTAGACATCATGATTTGTTTAATGAAAGTTATTTAATATTTTAAGATACAATGGTTTACCTAATCATAGTAATTAGACTACTTATTTCCATTGACATTTTTTTTAATATTTTTTATATTTTATCTTTCTAGGTAAGCCATTACATCTGTTTGAATTTTTAAGAAAGTATTATTTCCTGAATCAGTAAGTCCATTTTTTTGTTTATTTTAACAAATTAGTATTTATAGAAGTATTGCTGGTTAATATTAATTTTGAAAGATTGTCAAGCACTGTTGATAGAATCAGCCATTTTTTGCATAAAATCAATATTGCTGTTCATGGAATTTGCAGCGCAGTTTTGAAAAGGAGAAATCTAAGAAAAATTAGTCAAATATTAGCTAATTTGAATCCAGCTTTTCTGCCATTTTGCATTTTACAATTCCATGAATCAATATTTAGTGTGCAAATGTGAAAACAACAGAGTAGAGTCAATTTGGGCTAATTTGAACTGGAAGAGATTGGCACTGCTTCATTCATTTCCTATTGAGATTTTTCTTGCCAGAAAAAGATTCTTGCACAATAGGGAGAGAGAGAGAGTTGCATTGTAATTATTTCTTTTCAAAATGGTTCTCAATTGAAAATTGGTGAATAGTATATTCTGCTTTTAATTTTGCCGAAGACAATTTTAATGGCTTCTCCCATGCATGCCAGCTGATTAAAATGTGCCTTTTTAAAGTATGCTGTACTCCTATGGCCTGTTGCTGAAGATATTTAAAGGAATCCTTTTTATGTAGTATTAACAATGCCAATTTTCTGGGAATATATAGGACCTCTACGTTCCTTATTGAAAAATATAACATATTGAAATATTATTTCAATATGGAAGCTCGGCATTTGGTCCATTAATACAAGATAAGAATTGCTTCAATGATAAAAGGTCACATTGTTTACCCCTGAAGACCTAAACGCACCCGGATGAAGTGGGGGAAGGAATAGTAAGCCCCCCCCCCTCATCCTCCTTTTCAGCCCCGAAAATAAACTTTAATAGATCACTTTTTAAATTAAAGCTTTAACAATTTCAACTAGCATTTCTATACTCGCCTAAAATTGGTACCAGTGTTATTTTCCATAGACTAATGCTGCCATCTATAAGAGGAATCTTGCAACAATCTGATTTCCCTAAATAAAATGGCCAAAAATGCATTAGAGGAGGAATTATAATAGGATATTTTTTTAGCCAGAAAAGTGAAAATCTCTTTAGAAAAACTTTACAAATCAATTTTTCTACAGAATTTTTTACATTTTCAGACAGCATCTTTTGATTGTTTAAATTTTTTTAAGAAAAATATTCTCGAAATGCTGAAGATAAGAAAAGGTTGTTTCCGGCAGATTTCGTTTAAATATTCTGCAGAATCTATTCTCGAATTCTAAAGAAAAAAGATTTTCCATTCGATTTTTATTGTTTATATATTCTGCAGAAAACTATTCCCGAATTCTAAAGAAAAATTAATGTAGTTTACAGTCGATTTTCCACTATTAAATATTCTGCTGAAAATAATCAGGAATTCTGAAGAAATTCCTGTAGAATTTCATTGTTTAAATATTCTGCAGAAAACTTTCTGAATTCTGAAGAAAAAAGAATGTAGTTTCCAGTGGAGTTTCATTGTTTATATGTTCTGCAGAAAACTATTCCCGAATTCTAAAAAAAAATTAATGTAGTTTACAGTCGATTTTCCACTGTTATACATTTTGCTGAAAATAATCAGGAATTCTGAAGAAGAAAAGAATATAGTTTCCTGTAGATTTTCATTGTTTAAATATTATACAGAAAACTATTTCCGAATTCTGAAGAAAAAAGAATGTAGTTTCCTGTGGATTTGCATTGGTTATATATTCTGCAGAAAATAATCAGGAATTCTGAAGAAAAGAAAAAATTACTTTCCTGGAGAATTTCCTTGTTTATATATTATGCAGAAAATACTCAGGAATTCTGAAGTAAAAAAGAATATAGTGTCCAGTAGAATTTTATTGTTTAGCTATAGTCTACAGAAAAATAATTAACAACTCTGAAGAAAAATATCAACGAGAATTTTTTCTGTATAAACAATGAATTACATGTATTCCAAAGTCCATTGGTCATTGATCTTAAACTGCAAAATTACATTCAAAAACTTTCTTGCATCACCATAAACATTGTTGAGAACTTTTCAGTTAATACCAACAGCTAGGAAATAAAGAGAAACAAGTTAGTAAATGTTTCCATTTGGGCAATCATCTTATGACCCCAATGTCTTGAACAGTCAGTCGAGCGAGTCTTGCTTTGATGGACATTGTAAACTTCAGGGCCTGTGGGTCCAAGAATATTGTGATTGGTCAACTCCATCACGGTCAGTCTCCCACTTTTCATGATCACAACATTGTTATATGTCTTCCGCTCAAGACAACAAACGACAACAAGTTGCCATTTGTCAATTACTCCGAGAAAAACGAAATTTATGGCTTGTAAATAATACACTGTACATATATACTGTATACGAGTGAATGGGTCCTTCTTGGTCTGCTAGCCAATATGTCTGCCGTCAGAACAGTTCCAAATTTCAATGACACGCTTTTCTGCACTTGATTCTCAAATGAATTAAGAGTTAGATTCCATTTTCTTTATGGCTGTTTTCTCTCTGCCTTCATTCACTTTAATATATTTTACCTTATACTGATGCCATTACTTTTCAACATCACATTTTTATGCAATTGACTTCCAATTCCTGAGAACTCAAAATTATATGCACTGCACGTTATACTTTATTCCTGTAATTTGCACTTCTGTCTCACCCAGCAGAACCAGTGTTTATGGAAAAGCTGGTATCATGCTATTTGTCAAATTGACATGTTTGGACCAACATTCTTAATATTTTCATCAGGAAAACTTAACATATTGGTGGTATTAACAAATGAATTGGTTAAAGGGAAAGTCCCACTTTGTAACAAAGGATATTTATGTTCTTCACAATTACTAGATATGAATGGCTGTGACAATAATAATTGCAACAGGGGTTCCATATTGAAGAAATCCTGACGTTTGCCAAATACATGTTAGGCGCCATTTTTTACATAGATTTCAACAGGCACTGAAAGATGGTGGCGCCCTCTAGGACATGCATGTCTACGTGTTTCATTAGAGCTGATGCCTTTTATCTAGAAGATGGCGCTACATACTGTCAGTAAAATGGCACTTACTTGTTCCTCATCATCGGGCCTGAAGCCAGCCAAGGTATATAGGGGGGGCCTTACAAACCTTTGGAGGGGCCAGCATAGAATAAAATACGATAAAACAGTCCACTTCCAAAATTTTAGGGGGGCCACATATTCAATGCATTTTATTTACTGATTGGTAGGCCCAAATCAAATTGGAATTTCCAAGAATTTTATAATTTTTATGCACTTTTTCCTACAACCCACTTCTTTCAAAGTGGGACTTTCCCTTTACTGCAAATATACACTCGTGCCAATACCCCAACCAGTATTATTGGAGTTGGTGGCCATGTTTGAAATATATTATTTACCTAATAATTTCACGAATATTCACGCCACCTGTTGGCCTTAATTTAAAGTTCAACATTAAGGAGTGTTTAGGTAATGGTAAGAGTAGTACTTTGCATTTTGCCAGCTATTTTCATATGAAATTTTCCTAGCTGATTTTTCAAGAGATTTTCTCATTTGGCATTTGACAGCTTAGATGTGCAGCTTATATGGATTTCAAGACAGTTGATTTTTTAAATGGTGAATGATTGAGTTTATCATCCAGTTTTCTTTTTTCATTGCAGTTACTTTTGCTTGAATTTTGTGCTTTTATCTCAGCCTATTATTTTTTTTAGACAGAAGTTTCATTTATTTTGATTATTCTGCAGGTGAACTTGCTGTGCATTTGCATTTTTCTGTCTTAAATCCCTGTCACTCAAATCCTTGAGCATCAGATATTTTTACACTTAACTTTATCATACTTTTTCATCCAATATTGCCAACTCACGTATTCAGCAGCTTCCGAAAGTAATCAGAATGATGCATGCTGATATGCATCATGCATTCTATTCGCAATTTCTGTTCTTTTCAGGCATCTTGCCTGATAACAAACTTGTATGATACAAAAAGCAGGACTGTTTTATTAATAAGCAGACTTTCTTGACAGTTTTTTTTTGTGTAGATGAAGTGACTGATTCTTAGAAACTGAAAAATTGCTATCACAAGGTTTCTATTTGTTTGCTGTTGTCTAGTTAATAGTTCTAATGCACTTTTAAGGGCGCCCTCTATACTCTGATAGCCCAACATGCATGATGATTCCACATGCTTTTAGACATAAAAATTCTGTAAAGGGGAAATCTTAAATTCAAAAACTGCTAACAAGGGAAAGTCTCATCTTGTTACAAGTAATTTTTGAAAAGACAAAAAAAGGTAAATAAAGAAGAATGTAGAAATTTAAGTCGTAATTGACTTACCATTCAATAAATATAGTTTTTGAAATGCTTTTCACAGAAAGTATCCACATTCTTATTAAAAGAAGTGTCGCCATCTTAGGAATTTAATAGACATTACTATTTCATTGAGAAAAAATGAAGCCATTCATGAACACTTTCAAAAGTTTAATTTACAAAAGTAAGTTATACTAGATGGCGTTAGTTCCCTTTTATAATACTATATTAAAATGGCGCCATCCATGTATTTTAGAAAAGTCAGGTTTTCTGAAGAATGGAAAGTTTGATGAAAATATTAATTTCTATGCCTTTCTCAACTATTTTATGTCTTGATATTAAGAATAACATGTAATAAGGTTAGACTTCCCATTTAAATGTGAATGATTGCTCATGCTAACCATGATCTACTTTAATCATGGTTTTATTCCACGTGATTGAGGAAATAGCTTGAAATGGCTATACTCAACTTTTCAACAAAAGAATAGATTGGAAAATCTATATTATTTATTTATTTGCCTGACTTTCACATATTGCCTGATTTGGCAGGCCCTATAGAACCTTTACATGTATTTCTTTACATGCATTTTCCAGTCCACTCTTTTTGTGAACATGGTATATAATACTGACAACCTCCCACCTTTCTAAATAATGAAAATATTTCAGAAAATGTCAACATTTTTCAGTGACGTTATTATTGGGGGAGTTCTAAGTGGCTGAAGCCCCCCCCCCCCCATTTTTTCCCCAAAATCAGGGCATTTTAAATTTAAATTTAAATGCAGAAAAGCAGCCCCCACTAACCCCACCTTGTTCCCCCTCCTCACAAAATTGTCGGAATTATGCCAGTAAAATATTGATTCCACTGTGCACGCATCAATACATTCTAATTGTAGAAATGAATTGAAACAGAAAATTTTATTTTGGTATATGGTACATATTTATTTGCAACAACACTCAACATCAACAATATTATTACATTCTAATTTTAAAAAGCATATCTTTATTTTAAATGAAATGTTCCCATCAAAACAAGCTATTTTGCCTGAAATTTTCAACAAGCCAAGGTTTATTTTGGGTTTGAACATTTTTCCATAATGGTCTTGAGAATGTTATTGACCAATATGATATTATGCAGTATAAAAATAATTATTCTACTATACATTTTTGGTTTGGGCAAAAAGTAAATGATATATTTCTTAACTATTCTTATAAATCATAAACATTATTTTTTTCTCTCATTTGTCTGGATATAATTGGCTAGTCGAAAGGCATTACATGTTTGTTCGTAGAAACAGAAATGGCATCCAGTAGCCATAGCAGCTTTGAGCAAACTTGCTGCAAATCCCTTGTAAAGTCCTCTTAATCCTTCCTGTTTTATAATCTTGGCGAAACAATCCAAAAGCCCATTATACACTCCAATCTATAATCATTTCAAGAGAAAAATTATAGCATTTCTTTTTTTGTAAAATGTGATTTTCAAGTATGATAAATAGTGCTTTTAAAAGAGAGTGGAAGCTAGGGCAGGTAAAGGACAAGACAGTGTATACTAATCAAGATTATATATATTTTGGACCACCCTAGTAAAAAGAGCAGTTTAGATAACTATAGTTCCAGCGTTAATCACAATCGTCACATAACCACCAATAGTCACTTTATCACACCTAATAATGATACCCTTATCTGGGAATGATAATATGCCTCAAACCACTTTTTAAGCTCCTCCCACATTTTAAACTCAATTACTAAATGGCACCTGCAAAACCTGAAATCAGTCATAACCAAAATTACTTAGTGATAACTATAGTATTAACTATTAAGTAGTTTGCATGCAGGCATGCGCCCTGATGTCTAACCCTAGATTGAATTGAATAAGAGTATTAAGTAGTTTATACAATATTAATAGTTCTAGTTTTCACTAAAAAGGTTCTATTTTTCACTAAAAAGGTTCTAGTTTTCACTAAAAAGGTTCTAGTCTTCACTAAAAAGGTTCTAGTTTTCACTAAAAAGGTTCTTGTTTTCACTAAAAAGATTCTAGTTTTCACTAAAAAGGTTCTAGTTTTCACTAAAAAGGTTCTAGTTTTCACTAAAAAGGTTCTAGTTTTCACTAAAATGGTTCTAGTTTTCACTAAAAAGGTTCTAGTTTTCACTAAAAAAGTTCTAGTTTTCACTAAAAAGGCTCTAGTTTTCACTAAAAAGGTTCTAGTTAAAACACAAAATTACTAGTTAAAATTATTATTAACTGAAATGTCATTACACTAGTCAGAATTGTAAAAAATGACTGCAGAAACAGGGGTTTCAGTCAACTCTAGATTTGCTTAAAAGGGCTTTTAGTGAATTCTAGTTAATAACCAGTTAATAATACTAGAAATAGCTAAAACTATTTATGGTTTTAACTGATTTTATGTTTTCAGGTTTATCACATTTTACCAATGAAATTTTCATCCTGTTTTGAAAAAAAATGAAAAAGTCTTGTTTAAATTTTATTTTTAATCAATAGGGACCATGTTACTTTGGTTCCTCTAAAATAACCTCAGTCTTTTGGAATTTCATGCAGTCAAAGTCTAGAATGGAGTTTTGGTGAGATTCGTTTGTGGCTAGTGAATCTCCAATGAATATTTTTTTCAATTTATATTTTAAAAATAACGAATAATTTACCTTCCCAAATGGCTTTCTAGCTTCCTCAAATCCTTGAACTTGAAGTCGTTTCTTTGTCAGATCTAATGGATATATCACAGCTTTGGCACCTATTCCAGCAACTCCCCCGCATAAAACACTTCGAAACCAACCTAAAATGTTTATTATATATTTAAAAGTTGATAAAATAATTTAGCAAAACATCTTCAGAATATTCAAGCAGAAAAAGTATTTACGAAATTCTGGTGAAAAATTTGAAAAAATATTGGGGTTTTTTTCTTCAAAAATCACCATTTAAGTACCTATTTTGTTATCTGAAGGACTAGTTGTTGGCCATAGATCAGTAAGAAAGGTGTAAAACCCAAATTGGAGACCTGTATGAGGTGCAGTTTGCAGTAGTGTTGGTAATAACCCTTTGTAAAAGGCCCTGGGTCCTTCATTGGTGTACATGGACCTGGCTGCTTGGGCCATACTAGAATAAATCTAAGAAAACCAAATGTTGGCCTAAAACTAGTAAAAATATTTCAAATAAAACTAATTTTCAAAATAGATTGAGTCACCTTTGGTTCCCCTTGACCCACAATTCGGGTCCTTATGACGTCAAAAGGCTGAGACATACATGTGGCTATACAGCCTGCAGCACCACCACAAAAGAAATGCAAAGTAGGCCGATACTCATTGGTTACATTTTTTGGCAGGGCTTCCCAGGCATGTTGGGTTAGGATTTCAAAGGACACAAACTATTTAAAACAAAAATTGTTATTAGATTTAAAACTGTAATAAAATGTTTAAAAATATACAAAATTATATTGGGGATTTTATACCTGGGACACACCGTACACAATAGACAACAATTGGGCTGGAATATGCCCTTTCCATAATGATAAGACCCCTTCCTCTGCCTGGATTTTACTAATGGCTTGAAAAATGCCATGGTATTTAGATGTATGTTGTCTTTTGATTGGTTCTAATTGAAGCTAAAAAAATATTAGAATTAACCAAGTGATACTGCAGTAATTTTTCCAAGAAAAATAATTATTAATGGCAAGGTTAAATTTGCTGCATTTGCAGGACTTCCTTTAAATATATTTTGTTTATTTGTTATCGATTTAAGTATGGTTATTATAGTATAGTTATGATTATTATTAAAAATAATAGTAAAAGATTAAAAATCATTAGTTTTTTGTTATTATAAGTAAATTTTGCTTATTTTTTGGAAATTTTGAATTGCAGTACTAAAGCGCCGTTGTGCATTAAGCGGCTACCAGTGCTTTCACCTTCTAAGTTTAGTTCTTAAAGGCATCACATGCTGGCGCTAAAAGCACTCGAATTATACTTGGCCCTAGAACGTACACTAGGTTTTTCAGAAATTTCGCTATATTTTCTTTGAAAAATACTAAGAAGCATTTTCAGACTAAGAACTCCTAGTAAATAAGTTTAAAAAAACCAAATTCTAGCGGAAATTATCTTTGGGACGTGCATTAAGGGAAACGATTTAATTTACGAAAAATCCGCGTGCAAATCGAAACTAGGCTTATCGTATGAACACCTTTTGTTACCTGAAAACGTATTTTGAGGACGTCCAAGGGTTGACACACTATTCGGGTCATGAACCCGCTTACTGCTCCTGCCATTCCATATTGGCTTTTGGACAATTCAGAAGAAGTATTTGGGTCATATCCAACCATGGCATTCCCTGTTACAAAGCGTATTTCAAGGCTGTATTTAATTCGTATGCATGCGCGCGCATGGACTGTGCTCCTTTCACGGAAAAGATACAGGTTATTCCTTATACTTGTCTTATATCTATGATAGCTACTTGTTTATGTATCATAATTATAGTTATTATTGTGTCCTTAGGAATACATTGTGACATTGCATTGTATTTATTATTCAGATATTTTTTTGGGTTTATCGTCTGCTTTGTTTACAATGGTTGCAGTATGGCACTCCACACACATGGTTATTCTGAGTATGGCACACCATGCAGGTATTTATAAAGCCCTACACATAGAATAAATGTATTTTATTTATTTACATAAAATATTATACATTTTTGTTTGGAAAAATAAGGAGTTTCTCTAAAAATGCTTCTCTCGTAAAAGTATTAGCTGTTTTAATATAATTGATTGGCAGTCGAAAGGCATTACAGGCTTGTACATAGAAACAAAAATTATCTTGTAAACTCCAACTAATTCTTCCTGTTGTATAATCTTAGAAAGACAATCCCAAAGACCAGTGTAGACTCCTGTCTATCTACATTAGGTATTTGTAGAAAAAAATTGGATTATTACAAATCTAATTTATTTCGCCTAAACCTAAATATTTTTCATTTTAATGGAAACTTATAGTTTTGGAAATTGTGATTCTATACAATCATGACTTAATTATAGACTGAATTCATCCTGAAAATCAAAATTTTATAGAATTGTGATTTTAAAAATCCAGATTTACTCAAAATCTGACTCATATTTTACATCAAAATTCAGATTGCGGAACAAAAACCTTCATTTTTCAGAAATTTCGATTTTGAAAAATCACAATATTTAGGTCAAATAATCTAAATTTCTACAAAAACATAATCTTGATGTATGTACATTGTATGAATTTTATATGTATACTAAAGTCATATAATGTGGGAACAAATTATTCTTTATAAATTCCTATAATTAACCGAATTATGTGCTTATAATCCCTATTTTTAGGGAATTAAATAATAGAATATTACCGTGTGTGTATATTAAGTGCAGGTTTTGGCTCCAATTCTGAATAACCTGTACTTGTCGTTAAAGATTTAGTTTAAAAATTATAATGAAGCTATCGTTAACAACAAAATTATGTATATAGGCCCTATTTACCTTATGGTTATATTGTAACTATACACAAATTAAAGCTGAAAAGTTTAATTTCATCTCTTTAAAAAAAATGACAGTCATTCTATGAGACCTATGTCTAGCCTTGCAAGGCTGCATTGAACAGAGGTTTTTTTTCTATATAAACACCTCCAGTTAGAAAAAACAAAAGAAATTCTTTTCTTTTTATCGTGTAAAATTTGCTGCAAAAATA
>JAQIXP010004895.1:0-10999 GCA_034700285.1 Proteroiulus fuscus | reverse complement strand
CTGCAGAAAATTATCATGTCATTACAGATACTTTTAAAAGCAAATTTTAACTTTGTCAGAAAATATATTGAATTCACACACGAATTTCTACAAAAATTATTTCAGGATAATTATAATGGATTTCTGCTGATAAATTGCCATTGACGTTCTGGCAAAACTGGGTTTATGCAGAAAATTCCAGTAAAACTGGATTTCTGCAGAAAATTCCAGTAAAACTGGATTTCTGCAGAAAATGATCATGTCATTACAGAGTATTTTAAGCAAATTCCACTGTGACAGAAAATCTGGAGAATTTATTTAACATTTCTGCAGAAATATTGACATTCTCGTTCTGGCAAAACTGGATTTCTGCAGGAAATTTCAGTAAAACTGGATTTCTGCAGAAGATGATCATGTCATTGCAGAGACTTAAGCAGATTCTATTTTGGCAGATAATGAATTCTGTAAAACTTATCCTGAAATTATTTCAGGATTGTGGTGATGTATTTCTGCTGAAAAATTGACATTCTCGTTCTGGCAAAACTGGATTTTTGCAGAAAATTATCATGTCATTACAGATACTTTTAAAAATAAATTTTAACTTTGTCAGAAAATCTATTGAATTCACACAAAAGTTTCTGCAGAAATTATTTCAGGATACTTTTAACGGATTTCTGCTGAAATATTGACATTGACGTTCTGGCAAAACTGGGTTTATGCAGAAAATTTCAATAAAATTGGATTTCTGCAGAAAATTCCAGTAAAACTGGATTTCTGCAGAAGATTATCATGTCATTACAGAGTATTTTAAGCAAATTCCACTGTGACAGAAAATCTGGAGAATTTATTTAACATTTCTGCAGAAATATTGAACGTTCTGGCAAAACTGGGTTTATGCAGAAAATTTCAGTAAAATTGGATTTCTGCAGAAAATTCTAGTACAACTGGATTTCTGCAGAAGATGATCATGTCATTACAGAGTATTTTAAGCAAATTCCACTTTGACAGAAAATCTGGAGAATTTAACAACAATTTTTGCAGAAATTTATTTCAGGATAATTGTCACGGATTTCTGCAGAAAAATTGATATTCACACTCTGACAAAACTGGATTTCTGCAGAAAATGATCAAGTCATTACAGAGACTTAAGCAAATTTTACTTTGGCTGTAAATCTGGAGAATTTACAAAACAATTCTAGTAGAAATTATTTTAGGATATATGTAATGGATTTGTGCTGAAAGAATGACATTATGATAACTTTTAAGCAAGTTCCATGTGAGCAGAAAATAAATTCTGGAAAATGTATCCAAAATAAAATATTCAGAAATGATTTCAGGATTGTAGTGTCCGAGTTCTGCAGAAACATTTGTGACGATTTCTGCATAATACGATCATGTTATTTACAGAACATTTTAAAGCAAATTCCGTTTTGGTAGAAAATAAACTAGAATTTATTCAGAAATTTCTGCATGAATTATTTCAGGATTATGGTGACAGATTTCTGCAGAAAATGCGCTATCAGGGGAATCGCCAGAGGGGCTAATTGTTTTCTTCTTTTTTTTTTCTTTTGCAGATGAACAGCTTGTCCATCCAGATGTCGGGACGTTTTCCCCACCGCTAGATGGCGTTGGCTGTCCAGCACTTCAAGATTTCGGCCAACTTGTGTTGACTTCCAAAACTGGCAGAAATACTTGGTGTAGCAGTTCTTTTGAGATTGCTTCTGCCTGCTGGATGGCGCTATTTCTGAATTCTCTGGAGCCCAACAATCCTGGATTTTCTGGATACTTTGATTTTTGTGCCTAAAAACTGTACTTTCGGAATCGTTTGTGTGCACTTCGGATTCGTCGTGGGATTCGTCGCTCTCGTGCCACCTCGTGTCGCGTCGGCGTACCTCATCCCGGTGTGAACTTTGACCGGATCGTCTGGATATTTAGGTTTTTTGTGCCTAAAAACTGTACTTTTTTTAAATTGCGTTTTGTGTGCTTCGGAATCGCATGTGCGTTCATCGGATTCGACGCAGGGATTCTTAGTGTTAGTGCCACCTCGTGTCGCGTCGACGTGAACTTTGACCCCTGGTGGAGGAGGTGATGGCGTGCCGTCTTCACCTGGGCATCGTCCTGTCGCTCGTCATAGTTCAAGGTAGGTTATTTGAACCACGCCCTCTTTATTCCACTTTTATGCAGGGTTTTGTCGCTAGGGGCCATGCTGCTTAACCTGTCCTGTGGGAGGATTTTTAAGGTCGACTTTAAGGGAGTTCGGATAACCCTTTAAAGTGTCAAAAAATGAAACATTGTGACACTGTAATAAACCTTGAGCTGTTAGGCTATTTATGATCTCGAGCAAAGGTCTTCCATGGATTTTTATGATCTTTGGGGAAAGAGTTTTCGAAAGGAACTTCCTCAGAATTTTGAGGAAGATGTTTGGAGCTTATAATTATTGTGAAAATCATTGAAAGAGTTACTTTGAAATGTAAACTCTTATTGCAAAAAGTGGTGAATGGTGAGCAAATGTTGAACTTTTTGTTTGGGATCCGTTCAGCGCCATCTGTGTGTAAATTGGGAAACATGGTGGTCATCTTATTGAGCTATGAATTCATACCAGCTCTTGATGCTGGTGATTTTTTTTTTGGATAAAAAGCCATCAAAATTGATGTCAATTTTTTTATTGACTTTCCAACAGGAAAATTTTCAGCATTTTGCGTTCATGGAAGATGCTGATAGTCGTGTGTTCCCCCATTTTGAGTAGTAAACTGTAAAGATAGCAGGGTACACACAAGCTGGAAAGTTTAGGAAAATCAAAAAATTGCAAAGAAAAGTCAGGGGAAAATTAAAATATAGTCAAGAAATTACATGTAGGCCTACATGTATTGGAAGTATTAAAATACAATCATGAAAGTCAGGGCAAGATCAAAATACAGTTAAGAAAGTCAGGAGAAAAATCAAAATATAGGGGCCTACTCTAGAAAGTCAGTGGGAATTCAAATCATAGCCTAGAAAGTCAGGGGATAGCAAACTATATTCAAGGAAGTCAGGGAAAAATGAAAAATAGTCAACTGGGGTCAGGGAAAAATCAAAATGTAATTTAGAAAGTCAAGGGGGACTCAAACTATATTCAAGGAAGTCCGGGAAAAATGAAAAATAGTCAACTGGGGTCAGGGAAAAATGAAAATATACTCTAGAAAGTCAGGGGAAATTCAAAATATAGCCTAGAAAGTCAGGGGGACTCAAACTATATTAAAGTAAGTCAGGGGAAAATGAAAAATAGTCAAGTGGGGTCAGGGAAAATCAAAGTATACACTAGAAAGTCAGGGAAAATTCAAAATATAGCCTAGAAAGTCTCGAGGATTCAAAATATAGGCCTACTAAAGAAAGTCAGGGAAAAATGAAAAAGTCAAGGGGGGTCAGGGAAAAATCAAAATATACACTAGAAAGTCAGGGAAAATTCAAAATATAGCCTAAAAAGTCAGGAAGACTCAAACTATATTCAAGTAAGTCAGGGGAAAATGAAAAATAGTCAAGTGGGGTCAGGGAAAAATGAAAATATACTCTAGAAAGTCAGGGGAAATTCAAAAAAATAGTCAAGAAAGTCAGGAAAAATCAAATATGAACCATTTGAATGCTCTAAAAGCACAGAGTGTAAGTAGAGGGCGCTCTGAAAAGTTCACTAACAACCTGAACTATACCGTAGACCGATTGTGATCCATGAGTTTAATGGGGTGCTATGGCACTTGTACCAGGTTTTTATATTAGCAACCGGAAGTGCGCCTCAAATTCTCGCTCTTGTGTGCCGAATCTTTATGGTGCGCCATTGTGATCCGGTGTTGGGAGGATGCACAATAATTTGGATTCAAATGTAAAAAAAAATGTAATCCTGGTGTTAAAAAAGTATTTGGAGCTTAGCCAACTGTGTACATATTATAGTAATACCCAAAATGCATGGGAAGTACGGATTGGGTGTTTGGTTTTGACAAGTTTTGTAACACTAAATAATCTTCTGTATCTCTCTCTCTCTCCTCTTCAACAATGCCTGTTTACTGCCTGAGCTTCCCCTTCTCGCATTCCCCCAGCTTTGCTAAGTGCTTATTTGTGCTGAAAAATCCTCTGAAAGAAATCCGCCGAGTTTTTTAACCCTAGCTCCTTGTAGATCCTTGTTTTTGAAAAGTAGAGGAAATGCCAGGGATGTTCCCATCTAGTTTGGATTTGACGTCATTGGGGGGGGGGGGTTGATCCTGATGATGACATTGCCATGGAATTATGTTGAGCTTTCCGTACATGTAGGCGTACGGTGAGACGATAATTGGGAATAGTTAGGAGTCAATGAAATTCAAGCTCTAGGAAAATCACAGAAGTTTTCAGCGCCATCTGGTGGTAATGGGAGAGAGGGCCATCGTTGGAATCATTCAATTTTGGCTTCACTGTTTATGAAAAATTCCAAATTTTTATAATGAGCCACATTGAGCCTCGTGTAAATTCAAGCACAGGAGCACCAGAATAATCTCAGAAAGTTTCAGCGCCATCTGGTAGTAATGGGAGAAATGGCCACCATTGGAATCATTCAATTTTGGCTTCATTGTTTATGAATAGGCCTAATTCCAACTTTTTATAATGAGCCACATTGAGCCTCGTTGAAATTCAAGCGCCGGAGCACCAGAATAATCTCAGAAAGTTTCAGCGCCATCTGGTAGTAATGGGAGAAACGGCCACTATTGGAATCATTCAATTTTGGCTTCATTGTTTATGAAAAATTCCAAGTTTTATAGTGATCCATGTTGATCCTCACTGAAATTCAAGCACCTGAAAAAAATCTCAGAAAGTTTCAGCGCCATCTGGTGGTCTGCTGGTGGTAATGGGAGAGAGGGCCACCATTGGAATCATTTCAATTTTGGCTTCACTGTTTATGAAAATTCCAAGTAGGCTTGGCCTATTTACAATAAGCCAATTGAGCCTCATTGAAATTCAAGCGCCAGATTAATCTCAGAAGTTTCAGCGCCATCTGGTAGTAGGCCTAATGGGAGAAATGGCCACCATTGGAATCATTCAGTTTTAGCTTCACTGTTTATGAAAAGTTCCAAGTTTTATAATGATCCTCATTGAGCCTCACTGAAATTCAAGCACCTGAAAAAAATCTCAGAAAGTTTCAGCGCCATCTGGTAGTAATGGAAGAGAAGGCCACCATTGGAATCATTTCAATTTTGGCGTTACTGTTTATGAAAATTCCAAGTAGGCTAGGCCTATTTACAATAAGCCAATTGAGCCTCACTGAAATTCAAGCGCCGGATAAATCTCAGAAAGTTTCAGCGCCATCTGGTAGTAATGGGAGAAATGGCCACCTTTGGAATCATTCAGTTTTAGCTTCACTGTTTATGAAAAGTTCCAAGTTTTATAATGATCCTCATTGTGCCTCACTGAAATTCAAGCACCTGAAAAAAATCTCAGAAAGTTTTGGCGCCATCTGGTGGTCTGCTGGTGGTAATGGGAGAGAGGGCCACCATTGGAATCATTTCAATTTTGGCTTCACTGTTTCTGAAATATCCAAGTAGTTACAATAAGCCAATTGAGCCTCACTGAAATTCAAGCGCTGGATAAATCTCAGAAAGTTTCAGCGCCATCTGGTAGTAATGGGAGAAATGGCCACCATTGGAATCATTCAATTTTGACTTTACTGTTTAGAGAAAATTAAAATTATTACAATGTTAATTTCAATGTGGCGGAAATTTTCTGAGATTTTTAACTTAATGTACGTTTGGTGGCGCTTTTGGCAATAAAAGTGTGTGTGGCATCACTGACCAATAAGCTTCTAAATTTGCATAGGATGCATCCTTGCAGGTGGCGCTGTAATATTAACGTCATATTTTACACTCGAATTCTCCTGTTCACTCTTTTCTTGAATTGGCTATGTATGGGGGTCCTTATATCTCTGAATTTTTCCATTCAGCTTTTCAACACCTAATTTTCCATTAGTTTTATGGGTTTTGTTCTGATGACTAGCAGCTCCATCATTTGGCAATTCCGGACGGAAACGATCCCCCTTAAATAAAATGAAGTGGCCAGTTGACATGTACGAGTTTATGGATTCCCATAAATCCATGCTAGACTTAAAGACTGAAGATTGAACCAACAACATTGAAAGATATATTATGACCCTCCGGTGTATTGTTTTCTTGTAGCAGGATAGGATCCAAAATGGCCGAATTTTGTTACAATGAGTGGTCCATATGTCTGGAAACCTTGCCACTGATCAATAACTAAAGGGTTTTTTGTTCAAAAAATGGAATGGAATGTAGCTTCCTTGTGGCTAAATGGGGCCTCCGTAGAAAAATATAATGCTTGTAATTGAGTTTGTAACAAGGTCCATATGTCAGGAAACAGTGGTAGGCCTACTAAGCAACAAATTGAGTTTGTTGACTGGAAAAAATTACTTTCTTTGGGGGGCAGACGCGGCTTCCGTAAAAAATTAACATGCTTGTTGATATATACAACGAGGTCCATATGTTCGGAAACCATGCTATTAAAACAAAGGAAATTTTTGTTCTGCAATAATGGAAGCTTCTTCATAAGGGGGTGGATGGGGCCTCCGTAAAATTAACATGGTTTTTATTAGGTAATTAGTGGGGTCCATATGTCCGGAAACTTCATTACTGAGCAAAAAGTATAGAATATTAGGCCTATAGTTCACTTAAAATTGGAATTGCACGGTTTGTGGGCGGATGGAGTCTACGTAAAAATTTGCATGATTGTTACTTTAGGTAAGTAGCAAGGTCCATATGTCTGGAAACGTTGTTCCCGAGCAAAAATTAGAGAGCATTATTGTTCAATTAAAATTGTAAAATTGAAATGAGCATCCTTGTTGGTAGATGGGGCCTCCGTAAAAATTTGCATGGTTGTTTCTATTAACTCTGTTACTAGGAAAGTGGGGTGGTCCATAAGTTCGGAAACCATGTTAGGCTACTGAACAAAAAAATATGTATGGCATTTTAGTTCGCTTAAAATTAGAATTATGGTATAGGTTGTTTGTGGGTGGATGGGGCTTCCG
Source organism: Proteroiulus fuscus (assembly GCA_034700285.1). Lineage (NCBI taxonomy): Eukaryota > Metazoa > Arthropoda > Diplopoda > Julida > Blaniulidae > Proteroiulus > Proteroiulus fuscus. The sequence continues at coordinate 3,987 of JAQIXP010004895.1, read as the reverse complement.
TAAAAATTAGCATAGTTGTTACTAGGTAATTAGCGTGGTCCATATGTCTGGAAACGTTGTTCCTGAGAAAAAGTATAGAGCACTTTTGTTCACTCGGTGGTCGCTCGAAAGTACTTTCCTGATTTCTGAACCAAGTGTTCTTGTGTTCTGTAGTTGTCTAGACCTTGATGTTTTCTCCACGGATTTGTTGTCTTTTTCTGCTTGGGTAGACAATGGGGTGAAGGAAATAAAAACAAATGTTTTCATGAGAAATCAAAATGCAGGAGCAACAATGGTCGTAAATAAGGGGGGAGAAATGCTGCATGCGGCGCTGCAGCTGGCGGCCGACTGAGGCAAAAGTAGTGTGAATCTCCACCCGCGGGACCCCTGTATAGACAGTTTTCCAAAATTAGATATAAAATATGGAAAAACATGCTAGGTACAAGGGCGCCCTCTACCCCCGCTGTGCTCGTAAATCTGATGTGTTGAGGGAAAGTGGGAACTACTTAAATCCAGTTATTCTTATCAAATATGTATGAGATGGCGCCTCATACTTACTAAATGCAAGGGTTATGATGTCACCGATCTGTGTGGTTAGGACCCCATTATTTAATACGCGTGTGGAGCGCTTTTTAAAATGGAGGAATTGTAAGCTATTGGGCAAAGAATGTTTCATATCCTAACCATGTTGGTAATGACAATTTTTAGGTTGCAAAGCTATATTAGAAGTTTTGCTAATTAACAGTGTTATAACAGCCATTTAAAGGAGAATAAATCTTTGTGCAATTAAGGTCAATTGTTGTTGGTTTTTGCCTAGATATTATTATCCTAACCACGTTGGATATGGAAATTTGTAAGTTAAATGTGTTTCACACTGGAGATTTTATCCCAACTTTGTTGGGACTATGGACCTTTTATTCCAAACGTTGAACGAGGCCTATATAGTGGTATTTTATATCCTAACCATATATTGCGCTGTATGGATTTTGTATACCAACCATGCATATTCAAATGTGGATTTATAACCCAAACGTTTGGGTTAAAATGTCATAGTGCAACATATATATGGTTACAACCGTACTAGGACATTTTATTCCATCCATATGTGACTGTGGATTTTGTATCCTAACTATAGTTTGTATTGGACTATGGAATTTGATTCTAACTGTGCTGACCTTTGAACTGTTTATCCAAACTTTACTGAACTATTTTATCCTAACCATGTTGAACTTTGGATTTTTTTATCATAGGCCTAACCTTGTTGAACTAAGTTTTTTATCCTAACCTAAGTTGAACTATGGTATTTTTATCATATTAATGTTGAACTATGGTTTTTTATCCTAACCATGTTGAGCTATGGTTTTTTATCCTAACCATGTTGAACTTTTTTTTTATCCTGACCATGTTGAACTATGGTTTTCTTTCTCCTAACCATGTTGAATTTAGTTTTTTTCCTATCTTAACCATGTTTACCAATGTTTTGTTTTTATCCTAACCATGTTGAGCAATGGAATTTGTATATATTGAGCAAGATTTTGTGAATTTTAGGGCCCTGTAGTGTCATTGTGACGTCATAAGAAGCCCAAAAAACTAGGAGGCAAGTCCATAAAGTACACTCACCTGCTTAGCTGTCAGTCCACTTTTAACAAACACAAAACAAAATGGCTTCCGAGAAGCATTAACCAGCTCGAGGTTAATCACCTAGGTTAATAGCTTTTGCATCAGTCCAGCACCTGGACCCTTAATACAGTTCAGGTATATAATCGATACGCTACTTCAGTTGCGCTAGTCCTAACCGTTTGCGTGCCAAATGTCAGCTACGGCGCTTCTCGGCTGTTGTAGGCCTATTAAGACTACGAGGTGTGGGAATACACAGTGAAATGGAAACCACAATCTGGGTCCCCCACCACTTACCAGCTCATCTAGCTCCCCCATCTCCCTATCACCCCCAAGTGGCTCCCCCTGCTCTTAAATTGGTTAAGAGCGCCACATATGGTAAATAGTGCATTTTAAGTATGGCAAATGGATATACAATTTAATAATAAAAAATCCATATTCCGAGACGGAGGCAGAATAGGCCTAGCTGTTCGAAATGACAAGTGTCATTTGTGCACTTTGCACAACATGAGAATGGCACTTTTATGACAATGTGCACATTTGGGATAATGGGGGAGGGGGAACTCTTTTCTTAAGTGTAGGTATACAAATTAGGTTGAAATCGGTTTCAATAACCATCAGAAGTTGGGGATTGAGGTCAACTATGTATCGATGTCATTATTCAGAAGTAGCGAATGAGCCAATTTGTCAAAAATAAGATAAGTGAAGCGATCCTGTAAGTGTCCATATATATAATTAGCCTAAAGTTACAGAAATTAATTTAACCAATAATTGTTAAGTTACAGAAGGGAAGAGTAGCGAATATCCAACAAGCATCATTCCTAAAAGTTACAAGTAGCAAATGGTACCATTCGTTAGTTTACCTTTTAAAAATTGCTGGTGACATGAATTTTTATAATTGTTACAGAAGTTAAGTAAGTTACAGTAAGTTACAGAAATTAATTTAACCAATAATTTTTAAGTTACTGAAGAGAAGAGTAGCGAATATCCAACAAGGTATATCATTCCTAAAAGTTACAAGTAGCGAATGGTACCATTCGTTAGTTTACCTTTTAAAAATTGCTCGGACCATGAATTTTTATAACAATTCTAGTCACATTCGCTACTTTTTGTTTTGCATTCACTTCATTCAATAGGTAAACTTATGAACGTGCACATTCGCTACTTCACACTTTATTTTATTTCGCTGTCCTACAAAATTAATAAAAGTCCAACTAGCGAATGTGCATTATAAGGTTTTTATTTCTCAAATTACTTAATTAATTTACTAATTTTTAATTATTTAACAAAAATTTAGCACATTTTCTATAAAATATATTTATTGTTTCATCTGTTCACCCTTTTAATTGGTTTTTTTTCCAAATTATAACTTTTTTTCCATAAAAAAAGCTATTATCTCGAAAGCAATTTTTGGCTCATTCGCTACTTCTGAATTAGGCCTAAGCTGAATTTTTCCTGCCAGTTCTGGGCTATTGACCCCATAAGCTTAGATATTATATTATAAGCAGTAATTACAAATAATTGCCAAAATTATAAACGTTTGTGCACGGGTCGAGATTATAAGTGTTGTGACACCCTTCCCTGCAGTGCAACACACTCAAGACAGGCCATTTATCATCAGGCTGCAGCACGTCAAGCCATTAAGCCCAAATCCATCTTGATTAATTTTTTAATGAGCAGAAGGCGTCCCGGTGCATTTTAGCTCAACTGGTTCATACCGTATGAAAACAATCAAATATTATCCTTGCGTCGGACCAATGACCTCTAGGCTGACCCTTCGTGTTCTTATATATGGCGTCCCATACATGGGAAGTTGTCCTATTAAATCCGCCAGAGCCGTGATTTATTTGGGGTGCCAGATGTGGTGACATTTGTGGACGTTGTTGATGGGGGCGTTGCATGGTGTGACCAGAGAAAGGGTCATTTGGGTTTTTATGGCGAAATTTTTTGGGCATTTTTGAGTGGGTCGAAACTATGCGCATGTGCTCTCTTACCTAGTTGGGATGTGGGCAGACCAGGTGTGTTGACAAAAATTGTTGGCACTTTATGGACAGGCCTTTAGGTTGATCAGGCTTGTTGTGACGTCATAGAATTGTTCTGGAAATAAGATCATAAAGTGCACGAGATTCATGAACTCAGAATTTTTTAAGATTCACATGTGCTTAGTTGAGATTCCCTGCAGATTTTACCTATACTGGCATGCCATTGTACCACGAGGTTATGCCTCAAATTTGCCAATGGCTCCAAACGACGGAGTAGTGTTTTCTTTACAGTGTAGTAGTTCTTTCATGTTTACTCTCGTACATCTTTAGGGTTATACTTGGCCTCAAGGAAAGATGGCAGTAACTTTGCTGCACTTTACTGCGCGACACAAAAGAGTTCTGCGCAGAA